>JAWQEG010006164.1:0-22500 GCA_033782935.1 Petrolisthes cinctipes
GTATGCTTCTTAGGTACAGGGTGTGCTTATTTCCTAAAAGAGCGTCAACCTCGGTGTAAAATTCGCACTTAATCCTTCAAAACAGATTTTCTGCTCATATTTATATACTCAATCATTGGTACCAAAACTCGGGTTATAGTATCGGCTGCGAATCACAGTGCAAGGTTCAGAGCTAGAAAAACAAACTTACAGGGTTTTTATACTTTCGATCGAACTACTGTAACCACTTTTATGGATTAGCCAAGTAAGAGAATGGCCTCACGTCACACCACATCATATACATTCCATCCCCCATTTCTCAAACACTTTCCTCTCGTTTACACCTGTTTTTTTGGTCATATTTCCAGACGTCAGCATTTACCACCTTCACTCAGTCAGACCAGTGTGGTATATACGAACAATCACCACTGAGAGAGCTAAGACAATTCCCACACTGGCTGAGTAATGTACACTTGTGATACATAATTTCTGACTTCCATGTCCTCTTTCGTCCATTCCTGAATATCGCATTAAAAAATATGTTAGTAACTATTTTAATGGTCAAGATATACGGCAAATTATATGCATTTCCAGATATATATATATATATATATATATATATATATATATATATATATATATATATATATATATATATATATATATGCAGAGTAACCATGGTTACTCTGCAATTATATCTCACGGTGAAGTGAGCTTTCTGCATATATATATATATATATATATATATATATATATATATATATATATATATATATATATATATATATATATATATATATATATATATATATATATATATATATATATATATATATATATATATATATATATATATATATATATATATATATGTATTTAAAGTATGGCCAGCGTCTGGCCACGAGTAGGTCTAATACTCCCTGGTCAGAAATTATGTATCACGAGTGTACAAAACAAGGCATATTTTTCAGATGCTGACTGTGTGTTCAAGTTGCTCTCAAGTTCATCCCTTGAGTATAAAAATCACATCCTGTTCAAATGTCCAACCAAGAGGCAATTTCGTGAGGCAACGTGCAACACATAAATCAAGTAGATATCGCACTCTAACCGAGGTCATATGTTTTCGCTACCCTGCCTAATAGCTCTTTGATTTATTGCTCTATATTGTAAGCCTCAATATTTTATGGTTTCCTTCTCACACTCTCGTCGTCAGTGATTTATCTCCTATTCAATAAGGCGTTATGTGTTTCTTCACAATTATCTCAGTGTCATCTAATACTGGGATGGATGTTGGTAATGGCACTTTCCTATTCACAGGTTTCCTTTTCCTGATTAAGATCGTAAAGGCAGGACGACTCATAACTTGTAACCATATGATGTTCACTATGTTATCGACGCTACGCCATAAAGGGGGGAAGTTGTCAATATTAATCTGATTTCCTACAGTTGGAACTTATTATCATATTACTTACTAAACATTGTCTTTTCACTGTTATAATACATGTACTAAGGGAGTCGACACCTCACTTCTTAGAGCTACTCATTCCTCCACACTATTGTAAAGGTGAAGTGAAAAATATAACTTCAAACATATGAGACGACTTACAGAATATCAGCCTCAATAAACCTTAAGTGGTGTCCAAGACCGTAAGAGGGTTAAAATGTTTGCGCTCTGCCATGTCTTCCTTCCTCTTCCCTCGCCTGTCACAGTCCATCACTAGTTAAAAGGACGAAAGGTTTGCTTCCCCAGTTAATTCACTGATAAATGTTTTGAAATATTATGTGTGTCACAGCTTACGTAAATATGACTGAGAAAGTTAATATAATATATGAAGGCTTTGTTGGTACACGTATTGCTCCTGTCTTGTCTGTATGATTGCATTATGTCAGTGTTGTTCCAGACAGTTATAAACAAACCTACACACAAATAATACATTACGTCTTATTGTTCACCAGTATTATTTCTCGGGACATTACCTCTTGTGAGACCAGAGTTGACGACTTAATTTCTCCTTTGTATGATAATGTGAAATCCTTAATTCGTAGAGAGAGGTGTAAACCATTAATCTTCGTGATTTATTGGGAATGAGGGAAGTTGTGTGTCTTACTGAAATGTTGCTTACTCACTTAGGGTAAAGAAATTATGAGATCCTTTGCTAATCGTTGATATATTACTTCATTATTAAATCATTTACTTTTGTTAATATTTCACTTGTGAGAAATGTGAATGAATTTTGAAGCTTCCATAATAGCTATGTATAATTACAAGTTTTCTCTAAATACATTATTTTTGTGATTAAATAATATTGTCATATTTAGATGACTTAAGGTGGTAATTCGTTTTTGGTACATTGGAGTGCCTTGATTCCTCCAAAGTATGCTAGGAAACAGGACCAGAAGAGCAAAAGTAATGGTGTTCTGTTGCTTGAATAGTTTGAAGGATTTAGTTGCTCCAGATTTACCAACACAAAATTTCCCCCTTAAGTAATCTTTTGGTAGTGTAGCATATAGGTAACTCACAACAACCACTTTTACTCTCTCGTTACGTCTTTGTCTCATCAGTCCCGTAATAATATCATCTTACTTCTTTACTGTATATAATCCCTTACTCCTGGACTCACTAGATCCACTTCCCCTTTTACTCACAACATTGACTGTACCTCTTACTTTCTACGTGTTTCTTTTATCTTCTCTCACACTCTGACCCAGTACTCAATATATCCACATCTTACAACAACTCATTCATAACATCCACTCCTTCGCTAACTCGCCACAACTATACCCACTCAGAATAATTCAGTACTTATATTACCATTTTTTCTCCGTTCTTGACAATCTCTTTAGTCTCCTTTAGCCGTCACCTCTACCACCGCCATCATCTCCATCACAACCTTAATCACCGCTTCCTTAATCTCCACTATTATTTTCACCTCCACCCCTACTTTCATCTTCACCACTTCCTTGCCAGCCTTTATATAAACTCCACTTCATCCACTTTTACCACACACACACACACACCTCCAAACCAATCACTCGGCCACCACCTACCTACACAACTACATTCAAAGCTAATATTTTACCTTCCTATCCACGATTTATAAACTGTACCTCCTTCCTCTGTATCATCACATCACCACACGCCTCCCCTTCATCATCATCATCAACAACAACCACCACTACCATCCATGTCTCCTTCACTGTCTGACCCATTTTTCATCCTTCCACCTGATGAATAGCGTGTGAGGTGTCCAGGAGAGCTCAATCGATGATGGGCTCTGGGGAGGAATGACTGGATTGACCGCTAGCACCCCTACACTCTTTACCACACTTACATACATACATACTCGCTCGTACGTCATTATCTCCTGCCATTCATTATCATTCCTACCTCCCATTCATTTCCATTCACACTCACTCATAAGTTTATCATCCGTCATTCATTATCATTGCTACCATCCACTGTCTTCCCCTTATAATCCCCGGCCCATATACTGTAATCCATTGTTATTCATTATCCTACTTATAACACTCAATGCTTCTCAGTATACGTAGAGTTGGGTTCATGTTGTTATAGTGGCCAGTTATCTTACCTTGTCACTCAGCACCAAAAAATTTTCTCTGGGACTTCGTTTATGCAATAATATATCATCACAGAATTTGAACGAAGCGAAGATAGTACGACAGGTGTGTGTGTGTGTGTGTGTGTGTGTGTGTGTGTGTGTGTGTGTGTGTGTGTGTGTGTGTGTGTGTAAAAATGGCCGATGTATTTCTTTTTTTTTTTTTTTTAGTACAGTGAAGATTGCACTGTCAGGTTGGCCTAAAATGAATGAACGCGGGACACTGAGCAATGCGTGGAACGGACAACACAAATGGTGGAAGATGGGACCTGACCGGGGAAATATAATATAATGTTAAAATTGTCCTTCACTTTTATTAGCTTGTGTCCAGGGAAGGTATGTACATTTTACAGACGTCACAATTTCTTTCATACGAGAATGTTTGCACGTGAAGTATGAGTGGCAGTGAGAATAACGTAAGCAATAAAGTAATATGAGTGAAGTGTGAGTGGCAGTGAGGAAGAAAGAGAGAGCAGTGCATGGTGCTGGAGCAGGGTGTGTGTGCATGATGAATGATGTGCCTCAGTAGTCATGCATGGTTCATACCAGTCCTGTGCCATTTCCTACTCACTTCCTGTCGCAATTGTTTCACCTCACACACCCTCATATTGCACATATAAATTCTTTCTACTCCCTGTCTCACATTGTTTCTCCTCACACACTGCCTCATATTGCACATATCAACTCTTTCTACTCCCTGTCACATTGCACAGTTCAACTCTTTCTACTCCCTGTCTCAAATTGTTTCACCTCACACACTGCCTAATATTATACATTTCAACTCTTTCTTCACCTGCAGTGTCTTTCCATTATTGTTGGCCATTAATCACTCACAACGATTTAAAACATACTTGAATGAAAATAATGAACCATAATTATACACAAAAGTAAAAAGAGAAGAACGAATTGGAGACCCATTTCAATTTCACCCTCCAACCTGACCAAATAGTAATGTGCCCACCAATCTATATACCAGTTACTGAAGTGACAGACAAATTACATAGAGGCAAGTTATTATAAGTGAAATGAACTAGTATATATAGGGAAATCATTTACAGCATGTGAACTTCCCCTTCCCCTACTCAGAACCCTCTTCGTTGGAGATGCTGTGATTGATGCTGATCGCTATCATATTGACGGACATTTGTTTGGTCCATCGCCTGTGTTCAAGAGCAAAGTTTAATTAAATTATGTGTGATAAAGCGAGATAGTAATGTGTCAGACAGACTCGTGAAAGGAGGACACATTTCAATCACGGGAAGCACAGATCTGTTACCACAACCATTCGTGTAATTTCCTCCTTTTCATCTCTATATCACATATAAAAACTAAACTGAATCCCGAGAGCTTAATATTGTAACTTAAGAGTCGCTCCCTCTTCCATAGGTTCTCTGGTCAAAATTCTACACTTCATTCTTTTTTATTATTATTATTTTGGCAAAAATGTAGTTTAGTGACTTAATCATGATTTTTTTTCTTTTCGGGTTAATATATTGCAATCAAGATCAAATCACACCAAAATTTTACATACCTAAGTAGCCTACCCATCTGCAACTTACAAACTCTGCAAAGTACAGAACGCGAAAAGTGTATCTAAAGTCATAATACTTAGAAGGGAATCGGTGTATGTATAATAGCCAAGATAAAACTCACACACTATACACATATTCAAAACTTACACAAAAGATAAGAAGATTAATTAACGCCAGAAAGTGGGAAACGTGTGAGTGGAAGTGAGGTAGCTGTTAATTATTAAGGAGAGAGTATACTTTGTGTACATTGGAGTGCCTTGATTCCCCCAATGTATGCCAGGAAACAGGACCAGATGAACAAAAATACTGGTGGTCTGTTGCATGGAATAGTTTGGAGGAATCAGTTGCTCCAGATTTACCAACACTGTACTTTTCGCTCTTAAGGTGTGATTCTTTTGTTAGTGTAATTGGATGGTTTCTGATTCCTCCAAACGATGCCACGAAACACATCACCTTTTAGTACCATCGAGGGTGTCTGTTTGTTTGTCATAGTTAGGAGGAATCAGTAGCATTTCAATTTGTCAACAAGAGAAGAATCTCTCCTTAAAATGCTATTATTCGCTGATACCAAATTTTTCTCTCATTTTTGTTCTCAGTGTATTTATTTATTTATTTATTTATTTATATATATATATATTTATCTATTTATTTCCCATCACATTAGTTTATGTTCTCTTATTTATTTATACATTTATTTATTTATCTATTTATTTATATATCTATTTATGCTCTCATTTATTTCCATCGCATTCCCCTCACTCATAATAAATAATAATGGTTTATTTTCTTCTCTCTCTTTTTCTTCCCCCTCTTAATCATTTTTCTGTGTCATTTTTCTCGTCACATTCTTTCCTCCGTTGTATCTATATTTTCCTTTCCTTTATTTTTTTCGCAGCTTTGTAGTTTATGCGATTCTTTTGTTTCGGATTTTTTTTTTTTCCCGGAATGTTTCGCCCGGGTCACATGCTCTTTCATTCTCTTCCTCTCAATGTTATTTATTTATTCTATTTCATTTGTTTATATATTTTTATTTTTTATTTTTATTATTATCATTATTTTTTTTTTTTTTTTTTTTTGGGGGGGGGGGTAATTTTGGTTTGTACTTATTCTTATCTTCATTCCCTAGTTGTTATTATCTCTCTTTAATACACGTTATTCTAAGGAAACCCAATGTGTCTTTACTCAATAATATATTTATTTTTTTCTATACTACATAATATATCTCTCCATAGTTACATATATTTATCAATCTTACTATCTGTTTGTCTATCTACATATCACCTTTATTTATCCATCTATGTCCATATTTCCAATTAACTCTATATTTTCCTCCGCCGTCCTTCTACTCTCTTTCTCCCTCTCTTTTCTTCCTCCCTCTCTTCTCCTCTTCACTCTCTTCTCCTCTTTTTCGTTTCCTCCTCCCTCTCTCTTCTCCCTTTTCACTTCAACCTATATATTCCTTTAAACCCTCTTCTGCCATTCCACCCTCTCTTCTTTTCATCCAGCTTCTCTTTCCCTGTCTCTATATCTCCTCTCTTTTCCTTTTCCCTTTCATCCCCCGTTCACTCACTTACTCACTCCCTTCCCTCTCCCTTCCCCTTCCCTCGCCTTGTTTAGTTAGTAATATCAAATGGTTATCGTCGCTAATTAGGCCATTATCCTGGTCTAATTGAAGTTATCCTTTGTGAACTGCAGGGTGGGACGTGACCTGTTAATTGAAACATGTATATTCCGTATAATAGCCTTCCCAAGCCTGGCATTAGGGTTCAGGTATGTTTAGTCCATGGTGTCTCTCATCTGACTCCTTGTTGTTATATGCTGTAGTCAAGGATAGTTTTCTAACAACACGGGGTTCTTTCATATAGGCTACTACAGCATCCCTCTATTTCATTCCTTCTTTCATATACTACAGCATCCCTTTATTTATTTTTCTCCCTCGGTGTTTTTTTTTTTTTCATGTTCTACAGTACAACATTCCTTTATTTCTTTCCTCCCTCGGTGTTCTTTCATATATTACAGCACCCCTATCCTTCTTTTTTATTCTCTAGGTGTTCTTTGGATAATCAACACATGCTCTTTTTTTTATCCATGACCGAATACTTGTAAATGAGTGCAATAACCATCCATTGTTTTAACCCGTCTACAAGGAAGTCAACGCTTACTGTCGTTTCAGTACTGTGGATTATCTTGCTTACAAATTAAACCAACACAGAATCAAAGGACAATGATAAAGATAAACATTTACTCAGTTTCATCCACCCTACATAAAGTATTCTTAGGACAATAGTAGTGTAAAGGTTAGGACGAGAGAGCCAAAGCTATAACGATAACATAATCACCCATGCACCCTGATGCAAAAGGAGTCATCAGATTTTTCATTTTCAACGTCTGTCAACTTCTTCACGTTAGAATACAATGTCATGTTGGAATAAATAGTTGTGAGCCATCTACCAACTGACTTGTCCCTTCCCTTCCCTTGCCTTCCCTTCTCTTCCCTCCCAGCTTTACACCCCAACAGTGTTACCTCAGCCTTGAAAGTTGTGCCCTGCGGACTGAACTTTAAAACTTTTCACATTTTTTGACCTGAAAGGGATAAGATATTTTCCCGGCGGGCTGCTCACACCAAAGCCGGATATCGGATATTTTCTGACACTAACTGTCACATTGTGTTCAGCAAAGTTACTCCTTCAGACTCGTCACTCAGGATTCCAAAAGGCATGTCTTACTTATAGCAGTTGTAGTTATTAGATCACATTAAAATTTTATATATACCCAATTCATTGTGAATATTGTGCTTTATAAACGATGTGAATCAGTGTTGTGTATATCAATAGTAAAAACAAACAATTAAAAGAAAAAAATGTGAGTGTGGGATGAGGTGTGAGGTTTTCTGCCCCATCACTTTGATTTTCTCTCAACAGGAATCAATATTCTTTCCTCTATTCCATCCACCCTATACGCCCTGGTCCTCAGTCCCTTTCGTATCTCTCTTCTCCCTTTCCGTTGCGTCGACTCTCCCCCTCTCTTTCCTCTCCTTACTCTTCTCCCTACTCTCACTTCTCTTTCCTCTCCTTCCCCTTTCCCGTACAATATATTGTGCCCCACAAAATTCCCTGCTTTCCTTGAATGTTCTACTTTTCTCTGTTTTCAGCAATATTCTTTCCATTTTACTCTTAGTTATTTAGTTCCATGTAATTTCTAGTTTGCCATACTCCCCCTCTTTGTCCCATACACTTTCCCTTTCCCTGTCATTGTATGTGTGCATTGTCTCGTCTCTCTCCCCTCCTTTTTATGCCACGTTTTTTTGTTAATATTTTCATTTTATTACACTGCATCTCCTTCTGTACTATACCCTTTATCGTTTCCATGTAGTCCTTTCCTCTCTGCCTATGCCCCCTTATTCTCTTTCGTTGTATCCACCATTTCCCGCCCCTTTCCCTGCATCCCTTTTTGTCCTTCATATTTTCCCTTTTTCTTCTCTTCCCTGACCTTACCTCAGCGTCTGTCTCGTTCCTTTCCTGCTAAACAGTTGGCTACAAAATTTCAACAACATGTACTTGGGTTAGAAGATTCAAAGCATCAAAATATTGTACTATCATACTTTTGCAACACCCATTTACACTGACAACTTTTTTCTACCAACATCTGAAGCTCTCTGTAGAAAATACCTTCTACCATAATGACACTTTTTCCTCAACAATCTCTCTAATTTTCTGTGGCCAACTGTACAGGCTCACACTTTCCGCCCATTTCCTTGTCCCTTCCTTTACACCTCTTGTATATTACCATTTTCATGAACTCTGCTTCACTCCCTTACGTATATAACTTCTTTCTTCACTCCCTTCTCTCCTGTATCCTGTATTTTTGTTCCTTTCCATTCATTCCCCTTATTCTTTTGTGCCTCACTCTTACATCAGTCCTTTTCTTTGCCGTTCTACTCCCTTTCTGCCCCATGGTCCTGGTGGGCGGGTTGGAACAATAGCCGGTGCAGGCTGAGGGGGTCGTAACTCCCCCTGGCAGACTGCCGCTTCCTCGCCACCCCAACCCCCCTCCATGGCCTTATCACCCTTCCTGCTCTTGATTACACCACCCGGGTTTAAGAGTTGACTCAGCATACGGTACTGTACATGCAATTACTAGCAAGAGTTCACCAAGGCTCACTCGACACATCAGATAGACAGACAGTCATCCCTACCTATAGATAATTAACACTGATACATCTGACGGAGAGTTGTTGTTGTTGTTGAAGTTCCTCAGCTGTCTGACCGAGCAGCCCCGTGTGACAGAGAGTGAATACAGGTAACATACAGTCATCATCATTGGCGAAAAATCATCGAAGCTCACTCAACCACATATTTTAAGACGCAATGTAAATGATGAATCAAGAAGCAGCTATGAGTTTGTCTGTTGAATAGAGAAGATTAATGCAGAGTCGTCCATTACCTAAAGTTTCTCCCACAACATCTTTTTCATGAGTTTTTCTAAAGAACCTCAGCCAACTGAAACTTTTACTGTGTTTCAGGTTTGGGTGGTACGATGCATTATTTCTCCTTTCATATATCTATCAATCTATCAATCTATCTATCTATCAATTTATTTATGTATCAATGTTATTATACAATATCCGTGTAAGGCATATATAAAGTTTTCTGTAGTTTGCATGCGTGCGTGCGTGCGTGCGTGAGCGTCTATTTTGCTCCAGCGGATGCAGCGTAATGGTCTAATAAACTCGCTTACATACGAGGATGAGGTGGCAGTAAAGTTCTTGACGTAGTAATTAAAAGGGTAAGGAAATGGTAGAACAGAATGGACGATCCAGTGGTAACACGCAAAGGTTATCTATCTATCCCTCTACAACACAAGTAATATCTAATGAATCAGAATTAAAACGTATAATAATGACATACTCAACCCAATATTTTAATAATAGGTTTTACGCCTGCATATCACAGACAGAACCTGGATGTAATCTTCACGCCACACTGAACATAATTATTGGGTGTGGGATCGAAAACCAGATTTGGATTGGATTACTCAAGTTGACCATTTTACAGTTTGTCGCATTCGTCAAACGCAAACACTCCCTCATTTCCTCTAAAGACATAATGATAGCGTAACTAGAATATATATAATTATGAAGGGATATGCGGAGAAGAGAAAGTAGGGTAAATAAATGTAGAACCAAGAGAAAGAGTGAGAGAGAGTGTGGCAGAGGCTGTGATCACGGGCCATTACCTTACCCACCACTACCACCACCACCACCACCACTCACAGTCTCTCTTTCTCTCTTTACAGGTTGGTCCTCGCCTCAGACCCCTCACCTCACCTCGCCTCACCACCAGCTTCACCTCTTTCCCAGCCTCGCCGCCTCCCCTTTCCCCCTTCTCCTCACCTCCCTATCAACTGCTTCTCCTCACCACCTGCCTCATCTATCTAACTACGAACCATGGTGTCTCCTGCCTCACCATCTGCCTCACCACATCACACCACCCAGCCATTCCCTTGTCGTTCCCAGCATCTCATCTCTACATGTTCACTCACCATTCCAACTCCCACACTTCTTCACCCTACATATATAGTCTTATCTCTCCTCACTCTGACCTTCCTTGCCAACCTCCACTAACCTCATTCCCACCTACACTCATCTCTCCCAACCTTCCCCTGTCATTTCCCACCTCCCAGCTCCGCCAGTGTGACCCCATCCACTACAGATCCTAAGCAAAGGGCAAGGAAAAACTACCACGTGAAATACAGGTAATTTTCTTTTACATTGTCGGGCTCTTCACTCAAGATTCAACCCTCTGATTAGTTTTCCCTGTCAGAGTGAACCGAACACCTAAACATTTTCAGTTGTGATTAAGGCCAGAATGAAGGGAAAGGGACTAATTTACTGAAACAAACATGACAGCAACCGAAAGGGGGAAAGTTAAGTAAATGGAAACTTCACATGAAACTGAGAACGTAAATAAAAATATACAAGTAAACTATGAACGAAACAACGACAGGGGCGGATGCATAACGTCAGCTACAGCACATATTTACCAGGTTAAACGCGCTAGCCGTGACGTAGATCCTATTCAGCGCTAAATTACACGGAGAGAGCACCATCCTTCCGTCTGAGTTATACAGGATCCCAGACGGACTTACCTGGATAAATACACGCTAGTCGTCATTTTAGCAGCAGTAATCTGTTGGTATGCCTTCACCTTTCTCTTCCTCTGTACACACTCCTACATTTTCTGCCTTCCTCACTACCTACTTCCTTCCTTCCTCTCTTCCTCTGTACACACTCCTACATTTTCTGCCTTCCTCACTACATACTTCCTTCCTTCCTCTCTTCCTCCCCTTTCCCTTCCTTCCCCCTTTTATCTTTCCTCTCTCCCTCCCTTCCTTAAACATGTAGGTTTTTTTTACATTTGGAAGTGACATCCATTGCTACATTATACGGGGATTAAAACCACAAACTCTATGTTATATGCGAAACCAACAGAAAAAAGATGAACATATTTCTTTATTGAATAGAGCGTACTGCACCATTGGTTAAACTTTATTTACCTGTTGAAAAAAGCGAATACCAACAACAGTCGTACGATATTTACCCATCAATTTATCCATCTATTGAATTAGCACTCCTTTGTGGGTTGTGGTGCGTGATTGGTTTACACTACCTCGCCAATGTTAGAGTTACATACACATATATAATACTTGTTATTCAGTAGCCCTTTGAAAGTCGTGCATATATTTTACTGAAATTACATCACCGTAGTATAAAATATTCATCTCTCCAGTTGACATTCCTGGGCAAGTATTGTATATCAGATACATATGCATATTGTATATCCCTCAACATCTGTATTCATATTTGGCTCAACCATCTCTTCCTCTCTGTCACTCTGTCTCTTTCTGTCTTCCTCTTAATCTATTTCTTCATCAGTCTTTTTCTCTCTTTCCCTTTTCTCCTTCCCTTGTGTCCCGTGAACCACCATTTATCCGAGTTATGTCCTGTCTCCCCTTCTTTATTATCAAAGTTTTTCCTTCTTGCTCTTTTACCATTTCCGTCTTTTTGCATATATATATTCTTTTCAGCTTCTCTTCTTTCTTCCTTGCATCTAGTTTCATATTATTCACATTTTTTTTTTTTCCTGCTTCCACCCACATTCTCTTTTTTTACTCCTTCATAATTTAACCTCATGTGTTTTGGTTCGAAATACACTGTTTTTTTATGTATCACTCATCTCTGTGTGTTTGTTAGTGGAAAAAAAAATTAAAAAAAAAAAAAAATTCAGAGCAGTAATTAATCGTCCAGTAAGGATTATTATAAAGAGCTGTCTACCCAACATTACCAGGGTATTAGGAAATCATTTAGCTGACAGACAGACATACATACATAAATAGAGAACCGACATAAATTAATACTATGTTAATTTATCCATGTCAATTTTTGCTTTGTTGGTGCAGCTTATATAAATAAATAAATAAATAAATAAATATATAACCTGCCTTCTTGGATTACTTTGAACACACACACACACACACACACACACACACACACACACACACACACACACACACACACACACACACACACACAAACCGGGCATTATATCTGAGGAAATTATGTGCCAGGCCACCTAAACTATTCGTGTACTTTTAAGAATTATACCCGTGTGCCCACCAAGCTATTCATCAAACGAGTAACCAGGACAGGTTTTGTAGCCTCACTTGGTCCGATGAGGTGCATTGTCTTTCGGCTTGGGATAGGGGATATTTTTAGTGACTTTGTTATTTTATTGGTAAGTTGGTTAGATGTTTGGTTGGTTGGTTAGATGGTTGGTTGGTTGGTTGGTTGGTTGGTTGGTTGGTTGGTTAGATGGTTGGTTGGTTGGTTGGTTGGTCAGATGGTTGGTTGGTTGGTTGGTTGGAAAGATGGTTAGTTTGTTGGTTGGTTGGTAAGTAAGTATGTTTGTGTTAAGATCAAAACGTGAGTCGATAATTACTGTAAAGTCTCAACACACACACACACACATACACACACACACACACACACACACACCATTGTACTGTTCACTCCTTACTTTTTACTTTACCTGTTCAAATGTACACCACATATCTACCTATTCCACTATAATTATCTATCATTACTCATACCACTTCCCTGTCCTCACACAACTCCCTCTACAAATAGCTTGTCTATCCACATGCCACTTTCCCGTTCATACCACGCTATTCTTTGGGTCACGCACACCATGCACTTCAATATACCCAGCTGTCTGAGGTCATATATAGCCCACAGACACGAACTCTATTATCTCCTGCAATGCTACACTGCACACAAACACACGCTAACACAAACACATCTCTAATTATCCCTCACACCTCTCACAGCACACTTACGAATGATATATGATCACAGAAACGAACAGATGTGCAAATGTTGGTGGAGAGACTAATGTTGTTAACGAAGTCTCATTACTGTATATTCACACGTTATAGAAGCCCATTCAGTGAGCATCAAAAACACCCGTACCAATGCCGTCGAAATGCACAGTATCAACAACAAGAGCTCACAAATGCAACAACAACAATATTATATGCATGACAAACATCGATAGCAAAAACATCAAAAACACATATCATACGTCTTTTTCCAGTTCGCTATACCAGTCTGTTTTATCCTCATTGTCTTGTCATCCACCTGCCTCAGTTACTTCCATTCTTTTGTGTCTCTCTCCCCTACAAGTATGCTAGAACACAGAAACACACGGAGTTAAATGAGGAAGATGAGAAGGTCGGAAAGATGTTGCTGTGAGATAATATTATAGGGTATTGGGAAGTGGTAAACTCTTGGCGTGAGGCTACAAAAGATATCAGCGTGAGAATGAAAGTAATAGAGGTTTTTGAGAAAGAGGTGAGGCTGTGTAGGCATCAGAGTGACTGGCGAGGCAGGGAGAGGTGCCGTGGTGAGTTATAAGGCTAGATTGATCAAAGGGTTGACCACGACCAATCTCCTATGTGGTGCACGAACCGTCAGTAAACCACTTGCATGGATCTAGACTCAAAAGGGCTGGGAAATACCATCCTACCGAGCCTACCTAGAGTATGCAAAACTGGCTCCAGAGAAAATAGTTGTAGTTTTATAAAAGGGGCCTGAAAATACAACTATATTATTGAAATACTCGTACAATTTACACAACACAAAATATACAAATGATTTTACGATGTTTTCCTTCCTGTGAAAAATAACATTATTTAAATCGTATTATTAATCTATGAGAATTAAAGTACGCCGAATAAAACCAAAAGATATTGTTTATGGTTTTTTTGGCTTACAAACTGGAAAAAATTATTATTCGATTTCGTACTCCTAATAATAATTCATTTAAATTCTATTAATTTAATATTGGATTCAGCAATTGCATATTTGTTTCCAATGACTTGCTGCTCAAAAATGGATATAAATTGTGAGGACACACATGGAATAATAATTTGGTATAGAATTTTGGCAGAAATAGACAAGGCGCTCTCGAATCAGCAACGATTTGGAATCCGGATGTGTGCCTGACTTTTTACAAAATCCGCTTACCGTTGAATTAACTTCTGAGGAGATTACTTACAAACTGGTTGCAAGTCACAGCACATCGGGGATTTGTATGGTCTCGGGGATGTGAGGGTTTGGGGAAAAGAGAGTAGAGAGAGAATGAAGGGAAGCTATACATGAAAACGAAGGGAATGAAGAGAGTATTGGGCATGAATAGTAAAGAGAGAATGAAGGGAAAATATTCATATAAACGAAAGGAATGAGGAAAGCACTGACAATTAATAGTAAGGAGAGGGAAGAAACTAAATAAGTACCGATTAATGGTGAGGAGAAAACAGGAAAAAAGAAGAATTGAGTTGTTTTTTTTTTTTTTATATATATATTCCGACACTGGACATAGGCTTAATCAAGCCCGTTACCGTGGCCCAGGTCAACTGCTAATCTCACACACACACGTCACGACTTCTGAACTGGTACCCAGCCACAGAGGGATGGAAGTGAGGGTAATTCCCAAATACTGCAGCTGTTATGGTACCAGCGAGGGTGTTTTACGACGTTCGGTGGCCTTATTGTTAGTGCCTGAAACTCAAATTGGAAGAGTAAATATTCTCAGGCCCTCACCTGAGAGGATCGATCTCCCGACCTCTAGGTTACGAGTCCAGAACACTAACCACTCGGCCACCTCCCCTACAAAACATAAAGCAAAAAAATATATTTATACATACTGTATATGCAAAACCCAGCAAAATATGAAATATGGAAAAATAGAACAACAAACTGAAGAGAAATTCGAGAACATTACCAAATAAATAAATACCCAGGTGAGTTATATCTTTTCATCAATGTATTTAAAACCCCGAGTGCGTTTCAGTGATGTAAGTGTCGACAAAAAATACTGAAAGTGTATATTCCGAGCGTTGTTTTACCTAATATGTTAGCATTTTCAAATTACACAGCGATAATAATGTTCCTCCCAAAGTGTCCTTCTGGCCTTTAATGCTACGAACTAATCTCTTTATCTGCAGTCTTTATCTGCTGAAATTAACATATATTGGTGGACAAGATAACAACAATTATCTCGTCGGTATTATTGCACAACTCTGTAATCTATGAATATTGATGCAGTCTATATATCTTTATAATTTCTGCTTTTTTTTGTGACAGAATCAACAACACAACTGCACTCAGGCTAAATTATACACATTTATATCATGGACCAAACAATGATGAAACTGTTAAATGAAGAGAATATAGATATGATGTTTATGGAGGAGAGAAAGCTATTAATTAACTCCTTCGATTAGTATTACACAACAGACCATTATTTTACCGTGGGATAATCTGTTTCCGTGGCCCCCAACTCCTTGAAGTCATCCTCCCTTAAGAGCCAAGAGTATAGATTGAGTTTCTGGTCAGTTATACAACTTACACCGTGCCACACAAGATTACTCACTGCGGCTGTTGTACTCGAGTGTGTTCTCATATTAATTGGCAATTTGTTCTCTGTTTCTCGTGTTCTGCTGTTGATCGCTTTTTTTCTTGTTCTACTGTTTAGTATTTGTTCCTGTTGCTATGAAAACGGTTTGATGATGAGACATATGGTTCTTATACAGTGATCAACGAATGTCCACAACCAAACATCCAAACCTTCCTAAAACATGGTTCCTCACAGGCCTATAGAATCCCCTCCTACCCACTAGCAACTCTTTCTCTGGCAACAATGGTAGCACGGTTAATGATTGGTGAGGCCCTGAATGTTGACGAAGGTGTAGGCCTAGGGTTTGGTGGAGGAACGACTACACCATAATATTATAACCAAACTGAGGACTGTACACAATCGATATTTGTGGTGTTGCTGTTGTGGTATTGCATTCTTGTTTGTTTTGTTGTTATTCTGTTATTGTCTAAATGGAGTTCCTTTGTTCTCATGTTTTCTTATCATGGTGTTATTGTTCTGTTGTTGTTATGGCATCCACGTTAGGACAAGATTTAGGCCATTGAGTATTATATTCCTTTATGTCACGTATCGACATTTGCAGCCATAACAGTGAGGCACGTGTGATGCTTGTCGTCCCTATCGAGTTTGGGTGTCGACAATTCAGGTAATGAGGTAATCTCAACCCGTGATATTCAACCAGTCAGTGCCGTGAGTTTGGTGTGTGTTCTCTCATTATATTTTTCATACGTTGTAGAAGGACTGGATCTTGTAATGGATTAAACGAATAATATATACTGTTGTGATCGTTGCTTACCATTAATGCCGCTTTAAATATTCACTACTACAGTTCAATAAAATCCTGCTGGTGTTGGCAACTGTACATTCATCATAAATAGTATATAAGCATTTAAGTATACTCCATCCTAGAACACACAGTGATTAATGACAAAAAAAAAAAAAAAAAAAATCAGTTATCTGTCCAAAATACAAACTTTTTATTTCACTTACGCCTCGGTTACTCGCTCATTTCAACTCGTATCGATTCCCTAAGCCTAGTGATGGACCGTGAAGAAAAGTCATAACACTCACCAATACCAACACAGGTCGATCTGCCGACATACCTGAAAAGAGATGAGATATATTTATTGGTGCATATTAAAAAAAAAAATGTAATATATATGTGTGTGAGTTGATATGACATAGTAAATACGTTCATTAGGAAGATGATGATGATGATGATGATGAAATAAAAGACAAACACGATGAATAAGACCGAGATAACAACGATGATGATGATGAGAATGTGAAGGAAAAGCAAAGGTAAGGAAAAAGGAGAAGAAGCAAAAAGAAGTTAATCACAGATACTCAACATTTTCAGTGGGACTAAACCGCTGAATCAGACGCTTGTGTAAAGTGTAATAATGCCTCGAGCCGACCCCCCCCCCTCCACCCCACTCCTCCTCCCCACTCCCCCTAGCAGCTACTAAATGCACACACGCACGTATCGTACACACACACACACACACACACACACACACACCTATCGTACATACACACACACACACACACACACACACACACACACACACACACAAACACACACACCTATCGTACACACACACACACACACACACACACACACACACACACACACACACACACACACCTATCGTACACACACATACACACACACACACACACACACACACCTATCGTACATACACACACACACACACACACACACACACACACACACACACACCTATCGTACATACACACACACACACAGACACACACACACACACACACACACACACACACACACACACACACACACACACACACACACACACACACACACACACACACACATATATATAAATGCATAATATGATCTAATATGTAATGAAGAAAAAGGACAAATATGAAACATAAGATACACAATAACTTGGATATTATTTTCAGCACCAATTCTCCTGGGCTGGAATTTGATATTAACATATAGAAACAGCTCACATTTAATATTCAGTGAGCTATCAGTCTCTTAGTGGCCTCTAAGGCACTTTAATAAACAAACTCCATTACTACACCTACCGAGCCACCAATCTCGTTAGCATATCATATTGTGGCTGGAAGAAGGTGGGATGTGGGTGGGATGTGGGTGGAGTGTGGGTGGAGTGTGGATAGGGTGTGGGTGGGGTGTGGGTGGGATGTGGGTGGAGTGTGAGTGGGGTGTGTGGGTGGAGTGTTGGTGGGGTGTGGGTAAAATGAGTGGTCTGAGTGAGGTGTGGGTAAGGTGTATGTGGAGTGTGGGTGGAGTGTGGGTAAAGTGAGTGGTCTGAGTGGGGTGTGGGTGGAGTGTTGGTAAGGTGTATGTGGAGTGTGGATAGGGTGTGGGTGGGGTGTGGGTAAAATGAGTGGTCTGAGTGAGGTGTGGGTAAGGTGTATGTGGAGTGTGGTTGGAGTGTGGGTGGGGTGTGGGTGGAGTGTTGGTAAGGTGTATGTGGAGTGTGGGTGAAGTGTGGGTGGAGTGTGGGTAAGGTGAGTGGCCTGAGTGGGGTGAGGGTGGAGTGTGGGTAGAATGTGGGTGGATTGAGTAGGGTGTGAGTGAATTAAGTGGGATGTGAATAGACTGAGAGGTGGAGCGTGGGTGGAGCGTGGGTGGAGTGTGAGTGGAATGCTAGAAATTTTACGAATGTGGAAATAAAAACAAGAGAAAATAAACAAGAGAAAGACACAAATAATATAAAATAAAAGGATTAAAACAACCACTGTAAACACGAAACCCAATACGATCCTTAGGTCAAATAGGCGTTAAGGGACCCTATGATGTAGTCAGAAAATTGGAGGTAAACGAGTCCTTCAAATATTGCCACGAAACACCACCTATATGGAAGGAACGTGTTTCTTGGAATAATCAGGAGGAATCAGAAGCCTCCAATTTCCATACACATTCACAAGGTCCTTAAGGAAACTACAAGGGCAGGCATCAAGACGTACGACTTCCCCTGAGAAATTGAACTTTAATCTTCCACCTCCAGCAGGAAACTCGTGCCGAGGCCCCCAGACGGCATCATGTTTTTTGGTGCCCTTGGATGCTGTATATATGTTTTTTATTTTTTTTATTTTTTTTTGGCTCGAGATGTTTTCTTTTTCTTTATTTATTTGTTTATTTATTTAATTTTTTGTGGCTCCCAGACTCATTCATTCACTCACTAACAAACAAACATTGTATTTTTTCTCTGTCCTTCTCACTACAAGCACCCTCTCTTACACACTTTCACACTCTCACTCTCTCACTCTGAGTGAACTCTCTCTCTCTCTCTCTCTCTCTCTCTCTCTCTCTCTCTCTCTCTCTCTCTCTCTCTCTCTCTCTCTCTCTCTCTCTCTCTCTCACCTTCTCGTTGTGTTAGTGCCGACTTCTTAATTTTTACGAGTGGGATTCTGGTGTTCATACACTTACCACACAAGGTGCCATTGTCCTCAGTGGGTGGCTCTGTAGAAAGCTCCAGTCCCTTGTGTGTGTGTGTGTGTTGTTTATGAGGATGTGGAATAAGAAAAGTGTGTGTGTGTGTGTGTGTGTGTGTGTGTGTGTGTGTGTGTGTGTGTGTGTGTGTGTGTTGTTTATAAGGATGTGCAATGAGAAAAGTGTATGTGTGTGTGTGTGTGTGTGTGTGTGTGTGTGTTGTGTGTGTGTGTGTGTGTGTGTGTGTGTGTGTGTGTGTGTGTGTGTGTGTGTGTGTGTGTGTGTGTGTGTGTGTGTGTGTGTGTGTGTGTGTGTGTGTGTGTGTGTGTGTTGTTTATAAGGATGTATGGTATGGGTGTGTTTAAGAGATAAAAGTGTTTTAATTTATGCAAGTATTTAGTTGAGAGGGCATCATTTGTGTATCTGAGTCAGTGTTTGTGTGTATGTATATAACTCTGCATAGTATGTGTGTTTCAATTCTATGCTAAACGTTTGCTTATCAAAATTCAACATAGCAATTCACCTCATATATGTTCAAACCTTATTTTCTTCCTTATTTCAGTATGCATATGCCTAAACTTTCTACCTTTTTCATAAACTGGGACCCGTGAACGTATGATAAATTATTCAACCGTATATGCAGAAGGATAACACTATTCTTTCTTCCTTTTCTCTATTTATGAACGTGTAGTACGAATACATTAACTACCTTGTTGATCATTGAAGGATACACAGATCTTAGGCTTTTTTATTTGTTCTTTATAAACTCCGATAGAGTGATTATGTTCGTAGGGAGCAAGGTTACTTTTTACATCATGGCAAAGAGTGTCTGTGAAAGTTTGTTTAGGTGTGTGTGTGTGTGTGTGTGTGTGTGTGTGTGTGTGTGTGTGTGTAGGTGTGTGTGTGTGTGTGTGTGTGTGTGTGTGTTAAGTGAGTCTGCTGTCACTGTCAGGAGTCTTAGCACCAGGGAACAGTGGCTTAATGGAATGTTTGTGTGTGTGTGTGTGTGTGTGCTTGAAACAGACAGACAGACAGACAAACATACAATGAAACAAACAGAGAAACATACAGAGAGAGGAGGAGGAGGGGGGAGGACAAGGGAAGGAGGAGTAGATAACCTGACAGTTGCAGCTTCTCACCCAGAATAACCTGTCACTATCTCATCCAACACCCCCTCACCCTCCCCACACCCACACCAGGTCCTCCACTCGAGTCTAAGTAACACCAACGGGGATGACACAGATCTCATTCCAGCATCAGGGTATACGCTATCACTTTAAGCCCTGGAGTGGGTTTAGTGAGATAGTGTCAGTCACAGCACAGAATTCCTTTACACCCTCTCTTGGTCCTTAAAATCACAGGTGAGACGATGTGTGTATTTTTCATTCATACATTTTTTCTATTTTCTATATATATATTCATTTGCTCATTTATTTATATATTTATTCATTCATTTATAACAGGAATGGCGAAGGGGTGGAAAGGGTGAGCCAAATTGAATGTCGGGATTTTTCTACTTTGTATTTGTTGTCCCACTGGTTGTGCTGGGGAGGGCAGTCAACCCCGTCGCTTTATTTCGTCACGGTGGTTTGGTTGGCCCTTTGCCTGCCTGGACACCACCACGACTGAGGCGTATGCTGACCATCTCCATGACACTCTGTTTTCAAAGTTCGGTTTACACATAGCCAAACTCGTCGAGATCATGAAAACTACAGAGATTTCAACAGAGTGACAAATAAGTCTGATTCAATAGAAAGAAATTCAGTGAGTGTGGCCTCAAGCGTCTAATTATTGAAATATTTGGTATTATTTATTCACTGACGTAATGAATATGATACAGATGAGTCATAGTGTGTAGGAGGATTAATTACTTCAGAAAAAAACTAGGCCTACCCTAGTCAGGTGAATATATCTCAAAGCCCAGTGAACTGTTAAGAGGCTTTCAAGATGTTTTATGAGGTTTCCCGTTACGGCTTCTGCCTCGGATATCACCTTTCATCATTTCCACACACCTCATTGATTACCCACATAAAATTGATACATATTATTTTTTTTCTTTTCTTATATCACTATGTATGATTATTTGCCTGAAGTTTACACCAATAACTTACTTATGATTTTCCCCATACTTTTATGTTCCAAGACCAAACTGTAAAACTATTGCCATCGAACTGTAAAATATTGATTCCTCAGTTACTCAGGAATAAAGTTGGTGGGAGGGCAAGGGGAAAGAAGTTAGGTATAGCCAACTCTTCCTACCCCAGACGACCAAGACAAGGACGACGACGTTGAAGCAATAAAACACGTCACCCGAAAGACAAGACGACAAAGACACGGAGACACATTACAGCATTCCACGGACTTGACCAATGACAATGCCTCTACATTATCCATTTAGTGTGTGTGTGTGTTTTTTGTTTACCATAGTCTAACGTTGTATAAACTGTTATGTAATGTTATATTGTACTTTCTCTGACATATACACCAATTTTTTTCCTCTAAGTACATTATATGGTTTTAATATACAATTTTTTCAGCAAACACAATGCGTTCCATTAATATATAAACTTACTGTTGGTGTTTTGTGAAGGATATCGTAATAATAGTTGTAGGAATAAGTCATGTGTCTTTTTGGCTCGTGTACTTCATGTTTTAACCCTGGGTAATAAATTGTTGTGTAGTGTCAGTTGTTCTAAGTGAAGCTGTCTGGACCCGGATGTCAGGGCTGGCGTGGCAAGATGGTGGACACCACTTAGTGAGGCGCCGTAAGTCAGTCCTTCTGTCACGCCCACGCCTCCTATACGTGCAGCGAAGGGCGCAAATTTTTTTGGTTGCTTTATGAAGAAAACTGAATTCCAAAACAATATTAGGATACATATTCAAATAAATTTAACTACAACTGTGTCTCAAGTGAATCCTCGGCCACAATA
>JAWQEG010006164.1:30000-32500 GCA_033782935.1 Petrolisthes cinctipes
TGGAATTTAATTTTTTATCCCACTAGAGGGGATTATTTCATGAAGCGACCATTATTCTGACTGGTGGCGGCACACGCTGGGGTTTATGTCGGTGTGGGAGAGAAGCTGTTTTGGGGAGTCACTGTAGCTGCCCTGCCTCAGCTTCCTAACCCCCAGTTATCTAGAATCGCTGTGTTATTGTGTAGTCGTAAGGTGAACGTCGTGTCAAATAGCGCCATTTCCTGGTACAGTCTGGGAAAATCAAGGGACTCCAGTTCTCCGACAACACCATTGCTTTGTCAGTTTATGAAGTGTTTCTATATAATACCGGGTACACTTATTATTAGGGCCATTCTTGCCTTACTCTGCACGTGAGATCACACACCTGTACATGCACACCATCACACAATTGCCTAAGCCCATAACACACCAACCCGTACTGTACAACACACTTCCACAAAAGGCATTTTGTATTCCACGCATAGAGAGTTCAGCATAAAATACGATACAGAAATTATCTCACACCAATAAAAATTTCGCCCAAAATATACACGAAGAATCCTTCCATTTCACACACATCCTGAGAATCCTGAATATTCCTTGCTTCATAGAGGTAACAAGTTATAATGATCTTACGAATGGACAGTGGGTGTGAAGGTCAGGTTTGGATGATATATAGTACTCAGTAAATCATAGACGGTGGCATTTTCTACTACCATATAATTATGTACTGTAAATATTTAGTTAATATGGTTTCAATTCAATCAAAGCAAATTATCCCCCTTTAATTCACGTAAGGGTAAATTAGAGGGCAAATGCATCCTCCAAATTATGTCATGAAACAGATCCCCTATTAGTAACACTGAGGTGATTTGAGTCCAGCAATGGCTTGGAGGGAATCAATAGCCATCTAATTTACCAAAATGAGGTTCTTCCCTTAAACCCATCCAAACCCGAGAGACGAACAAGAGGCCAATAAAACTCAATAATGGAGACGAATATTTTCCACTTACCTCGATGTTCTTGACAATTTATATCCATGATAGATTTTTTTTTTTACATTTTTTTTTTTTTTTTTACATTTTTTTTACATCCTACTCAACTTTCCCTCAATCCCTCATCATTTAATTTGACTTCACTGGTTACCTAGTTGTTCTAGAGTTTTTTCTTTTGTCTGTTGTTTATTTTATTTTCTCAAATTTGCAGCGAAACTTTCAGATAGAACGAATACTATGCACAACATATCAACTATTATATACACACACACACTCATACATAGTTAAGTTCTGTGCCGGGTCGACACTGTAATATTGCCTCGCTCTAACCGACTGACGCTGACATATGTCTGAAGCCAAGACGTGGCCAACACAACCTAATACACCCACTTGAATGAGGTACACGTACCTTTCAACAAGTCGGGGTAATATTGTGGTGTATATCATGTCAACCACTTCGACTAAAAGTGCACTCACGCAAAGATATATATATATATATATATATATATATATATATATATATATATATATATATATATATATATATATATATATATATATATATATATATATATATATATATATTACATCTACACATGTTAGAGGAATACAATTCTGTGCGAAATAATCAAACTGTATTATGACATTTATTATTCTTATTTCGTAACCACGAGAAATGGTCAGGTGTGTGGTACAGGTGTGGTGTGTGTATAGTGAAAGGTAGACTACACCAGCAGGTAATACCTACATGTCATATTCTAATTTAGTCGTATGGTTATTTGGTTATTGGGTGGCAAGAATGTGTAAATGATTTTGTGTGTGTGTGTGTGTGTGTGTGTGTGTGTGTGTGTGTGTGTGTGTGTGTTGCAAGTATTTAAGTGGGATACTTCACACAATCATTTTAGTGCATCTATACTATATAAAATGACATGGGCTAAGGATACTAGATATCTATGAATGTTCAGGATGTATTAAGCGAGATCATGTTATACCAACATTACAACACACTGCTAACATTACAACACATCGCAAAACACGCCACCTACTGCAACATAAATTTGTGTCCTACTGTACATTGTGTTAAGTACACAGTACACCAGATGGCCTGCACGGCTTACACGAGCATCGACGTACCAGGTGCGTGCAAGTGCATGTATTGCAGGCAGGTAAAATTGCAAACGACCTCTCACTACATCTGACACGAGGACTCCCCAGTCTGGGCAATCAAGCTCTACCTCACTCTGGCTCGTCAAACATGAAAACTGTTTTCGGTGGCTGCGTTATTTAGCACTATACATTTCCAATGGAGCTTACATATATATTAAACAACAGGGACAAAATTGTTGAAGCAGGAAATGTCACATGCTTGTCAACCTGGCATGATAGTGTAACTCTATACTGGGAATCCGGTTCTAACTATCATACTTCTCAAAACAAACTCCAACATTTAATTAAAAACAGTCCTATGTATAAAAAAAATTGGTTAGTTGTGCCTCTACCCTTCATAATATATTAGTCTTGTTACC
>JAWQEG010006164.1:37500-44468 GCA_033782935.1 Petrolisthes cinctipes
AGTTAGATATAAATTTGGATGATGTAGATAAACCAGGCAAATAGGTGAGAGACAGTGAGAGAATGGAGTGTTGAAGGAGAGTGTAGAAGGGAGGGAGTTGGTAGGGGGACTTGATAATGAAACAGAGAGGGTCCCTAAATGCTTCCACATCTGTATTCATTAGATTAAGACCCACTCATCATAGTAAGACATGTACTGTAGATCTAGGAATTCATTTCACTCTCTACTTGTATCTGATCTTCACCTCAGTGTTCACATTATAAAAGGTGTCAGGAGAGGAAAAAATTAAATAAATAAATAAATAAATGAATAAATAAGTATATATATATAATAATAAACATTGTGAGTGGAGAGGGTAAGTGGCTCCAAGGGGACTCATTTGTAGTAGTGAAGAGACACGGGTCAAGTAGCACTCTGAAACACTACACACACTACCACACACTACTACTTCACAACACTACTACTATTGTACCTCACACTACCACACACTACTACTTCACAACACTACTACTATTGTACCTCACACTACTACCACACACTACTACCTCACACTACTACCTTACACTGCAACTATATACTACTACTACTACTACACACTACTACCACACACTACTATTACACACTACTACCTCACACTGCAACTATACACTACTACTACTACCACACATTACTATTACTACTACACACTACTACCACACACTACTACTACTACTTCACACTACTACTACTACACACCACTACCACACACCAAGATCAATGAGCACCTAAGTTATGACCACATTCTTTAACACACAAAATTCAGAATTATTTTCTCTATACATGCGCCTTAAAAATCAGTTTCGTGAATTAGAAGCAACAGGCTTTGTAAGGCTTTAGGGAATTGTATATTTTTGGTATATTAAAGTGCCCTAAGTCCTCCGAAGTATGCTAGGAAACAGGACCAGATTAACAACAATAATGGTGGTCTGTTGGTTGGCATAGTATGGAGGAAGATGTACCACCATTATTCTTGGAAAACACGTGATTGGTTCTGATTATTCATGTATGGTGAGAAATGTATCAGACTTCCACAAGTTGTCAACACAAGTACAGTATCTACACCCTGACAACAATATCAATAACCAGCATTAACCCATTGTCGGACCGTCTCTGTATATACTCTAAGTTTTGTCCAGTACTTCATCTGCCTCATCATCGACACTACACACTGGCCTATACCGCTATGCTATTCCCCTGCCCGTACTTCCTTTCGGTTTTGCAATCTTCCTCCTGTCACGCCAATATGCAACACACCATTTACAACAAATTGTTTTGCAATGCCAGGCGTGGAAATAGAATTGGGAAGTGATGATAATGTAGTCGCCAAAGTATACATTCAGGCTTTCTCTGTTTGTAACGAGTATTGCAAAATGCAACTCTATTGACACCCAATATTAAAACCTAAGTGATTCTTAGGTGGAGTTTACATAACAGGTTGGCCGAGTATTTCAAAAATGTTGCTTTTTGCTCACAGACTGTACTAGTTAAGGGACCCTGTGATGTAGTCAGAAAACTGGAGGTAAACGAGTCCTTCAAATATTGCCACGAAACACTATACTTATATGGAAGGAGCTTGTGTTATGGCATAGTCAGGAAGAATCAGAAGCCTCCAATTCTCGTACACGATCACAGGGTCCTCAAGCCATTGTCTGAAACGTAAGAAAGTCTATGTGCAACAGGTAGGATGGAAATAGGAAGAACTTTTTGTTGTAGCTGTACGTACACCTTCATACTGGCTGGATCTCTGTCCCCATTCAGTCTGTCTCTCTGACTATTCATTTCACTACCTGGTACTCTCTGTCAACTTTTATGTGTGTTCTTCGCAAAACTGTCTGTCTGTCTGCCCATGTCTATTTTTGTCTGCTTCTTTATGCTCCGTTAGTCAGTCTGTCTGTCTGTCTGTCTGTGTCTAATTGTGTCTGTCTGTGTGTCTGCTTGTTTATACTTCGTATCTCTCTGTCTGCCCTCAATCTTTTGTAATAATATATCAGTATGTCTATGTTTTTTTAATGGTTCCTTGCAGATCTGAACTTATTTTCCTTCATGTCTGTCTGTCTGTCTGTCTGTCTTGCTCGTTATACGTATGTGTTTGTGTCTGTGTGGTAAGTGGCTCGTTTATCAGTGTAATCCAACTCTCCTCTGTATCTCACTAAATCCAACAAACAACAGCTGCTGTGATCGCTGCTGCCCACGCTCAGGTTAAGTGGGTAATTCACTTTTGTTACATTGGAGCGCCTTGATTCCTCCAAAGTATGCCAGGAAACAGAACCAGAGGAACAAAAATAATGGTGGCCTGTTGCTTGGAATAGTTTGGAGGAACAATTTGCTCCGGATTTACCAACACTGCACTTCCCCCTTAAGCTCTTCATCCTGGCAACATGCCCGGGTTAACTGGCAATAGATTAAATGAAGGACTCTTTTTTATATGATGTTGTCTCTCTTTTGAACTCAAATCTTAATTATCAACAAAAAAAGTATTTTCATATTGGGTGCAATGCATAACAACAAATAATAGGAAGGTGATTATTGGATTTACTCATAAAACTTGGAACCAACGCCTGAACTTGGATGTTTATGATATCTGCGACGATCATTTTTACGCTGATAAAGACCGGCAATACTTGGTCAATAAGCGAGCGTCGTTTGATGTGAAAAGTTCCTGACTTATGTGGCCGACCTCTAACCATTAATCCGGCCCTGGTGAAGTTAGGGGGGTTATATTGCACACTTTTGGTACACTGGAGCGCCTTGATTCCTCCAAATTATTTCAGGAAACAGAACTAATGAAGAAATAGAGTGGTGTCCTGTTGCTTGAAATATTTTTAAGGAATCAGTTGCTCCAGATCTACGAGCACTATACTACGCCCTAAAGAGTACAAGGTTCGTGTTAACTCTTGACATTCATATAACTCACAAGTCTTGGTGTAAATTATTATGGCATCTGAAATCCACCTGAACTAAAATGGAGATGTTGCTGCTCCAATATCCCCCCCCCCCATCACCCCCATTCAGGAAATCATCGCTTGGTTTGGGCAATTTGGGGGTTTCTGTTTCCTCCAAGCTATGCCAGAAAACAGACCACTTCAGCATACTGTACATACGAGTAAGGTTTCTGTTTTCTTACGTCGTTTATAGAGCTACGAAAATTCCAAAACACACACACAGACGCCCCCCCCCCCAACCCAAATAAAACAGTCCCCCTTTTTAATGTTACACTCCAGTCAGCGTCAAAGGGAGGGTTAGGGGTGTTTTGCTGTACTTAAGCAACACAAAATATTCATGTTGCTTCATTAAAGGTTTATATAAAAACACTTTACAGCAATGCGAATTCCCTTTGAATACACATAACTTTTAATTCTGTGTCCATTGAGAATGTTAAATATTTTGGTGCGAGCCCAATTTCATATTAACTAAATGCACTCCTGTCAGAAACACACGCTGTATGTACAATAACGACAGGAGGTGGGAGTGTACTGTAGTGCAGATGGTGTGTTGTAATAGTGAGTGGGAGTAAGCGTATGGCGTGTGTGTGTGTGTGTGTGTGTGTGTGTGTGTGTGTGTGTGTGTGTGGTGTGTGTGTGTGTGTGTGTGTGAGGAGAGAAGAGTGGACTGAGAGTTGGCGTATGGTGTGAGAGAGAGAGAGAGAGAGAGAGAGAGAGAGAGAGAGAGAGAGAGAGAGAGAGAGAGAGAGAGAGAGAGAGAGAGAGAGAGAGAGAGAGAGAGAGAGAGAGAGAGAGAGAGAGAGAGAGAGAGAGAGAGAGAGAGAGAGAGGAGAGGGGAGGCGAGGGGAGGAGAGGGGAGGAGAGGAATGGAAAGTGGCCTGGACTGGGCGACAGAAAGAGAGGCACACACAGGCAGGCAGCTTAGTACAAAGATCTGATACATGTCCAAAGTGAAGCCATTATAATAATCCAACCATATCCCCTCTGAGCTCCTTGTAAACCTCTCTTGACACATATCTAACCACTTCACCTACTACTTACTATTCTGTGTACCTTACCACCTACCTACAGTACGGTATACCTCTCTCCCATACAACACCACCGTAATATAAGCATTATCCTCCATTCTCTCTCCCTCTCTTCTTCCATTCTCTTTGCTTTGCTATTTCATACTGTTTTCTTTTCTTTTTCTCCAGTTCCATATCTATCCCTGACAAATTCTTAGTGTTATTCTTCTGTTTCTTACTGTTCGTTCTTGATATGTTTCCTACTCTTTGTCTCTTCCTTCCTCTTACCTGTCACCTTAAACTACCTCATCTATCTCTTGCCCTCACCTGCCCCCACTCCTACCCCATAACTGTTTCCATGTGTCCCTTACTGCTCAGCGGTGCACCATAACCCGTGACAAAAAAGGTGAGATAAATTAACAAAAATAGAGCACGATGAAAAAAAAAAAATGATAGAAAGCAATGACAGCAAGCACGAAGATATTATTCATTCTTCTACTAACGCATTTTTCATTCAGTCTCCCTTTCCTTCGATTACCCAGTCCATTCACCTATCATCAACATCTGTCTTTGTAATCATTCCATTTACCCTCTACTGTACATCCTACATTTTCGCCTCTGTTCCACTCGCACACTAATTTTCACCCTGACCACAGTGCATCCTTTCGCCCCCTCATCCTAATCCTTCCCTTCTCCTTTTATCCCGTACGTTTAGCCAACCCATCCACACGACACTCCCTCTCCAGACGTCTAGCCTCTCCTCACCTATTCTGCCACTGTTTACTTTCAATTACACTTTTGTGAATCGTCTTACGTGTAGTCTGGAGGGTCAACATTGCTCTTTATACTTTTAGGTTTCCTATGATCAAACATTTTATGGTGAACACATTTTTTACACAATATCCCAGAACTTGTCTAGCGAAATCTGAAGTCCCCTTACCTGTCTATTTGTCATTTATTGAAACAGTAAAAATAATAATATGACCTGGTGCAGTTATCCCGGATGGAATTAAGAATCTGTCCTATTCTTTTCCATCCGTCCCATCACTTCTGTTTACTCTTAAAGATGGTCTCTCTTTACTCCTCCTTTCCTAGTTATTACTCCCGGAAAGGCATTAGAGACCACGCGTTAGATCTATAATTGTGGAACCAGTGGGAATACATAGTGGGATGGGAATTGCGTTAATCTCTAAGCTAGAGCATTGTAGAGGTACTTTGTTCTACCTAAACCTGAGCTGCGATGAGACTAGTTTTTTTTTTTTTTTTTTTTTTTATGTGTGTGTGTGTGTGATCTCAGGGTTAAAAACAAGAAAACCAACCAACCAACCAACCAACATACATCCATACATACATACATAAATCGAATTCGTATTACATAGATTCTTTGTCTGTCTGTTTGTCTGTCTCTCAATAGCAGCCAGTCAGACTCAGTACCGACCTCTTTCTTATCTGTCTCCCAGGCCACCCTTATATCTCCCCCTCAACCTCTCCTAACCTCATCCTCTTTTTCCTCCTCCTCCTTCTTCCTTACATTTTCTTTCTTAGCTGTTATCATCCTATCTTCCTCTACTGTCTCGGTCTCGGTCTCTATCTATTATCAAGAGGACAGTATACTTTTGGTACATTGGAGTGCCCTTGATTCCTCCAAAATATGCCAGGAAACAGGACCAGATGAACAACAATAACAAAATATGGTGACCTGTTGTTGTTGTTGTTGCTTGGAATAGTTTGAAGGAATCAGTTGCTCCTGATTTACCAACACTGTACTTCATCCTTTGAGTATTATTATTATTGATTAGGCCTGGGAAGCGGGCCACATCGGTTAGTTATTATTATTTTCATTATTTTCTATTCGGCCTCTTCCTTTCCATCCATCTTACCCCTCCACTTCTTCATATATATTTTTATTTTCATCTTTTTTTTTTCATTTTTCGGTCCATTCATACGCAGCCCTTTTTTGTGGTCTGTATATGTCCAAACTCTTGCCACACACTGAAAATCTCTTTTATTGTTGACATAAAACTTCCAAGGACAATTTTCCTTTTTCTTCTCCCTGGCTGGGTTTCATTTCCCCGGGTTATCCTCGCAGGGAGACTGAGGCAAACTTTTCCAGCCGACCTAATCAAGTATTCAGTGATCATTAGCCTGGTGTTTTTAACCTCATTTGCCTTCCAGTGCAGAGAATATTCTTCGAGGAAATTGCACCATTTTCTTTGTCAGGCTTAAATTTTAACTTTCTCTTCTCTTACTGAGTTTTCCTTCATGATTTTTTATCTTTCACTAACTAGTTTGTTAGTTCTCTGTGTCTAGCAATCACAGCCTTTGTTTACTAAATGATGGGGGCGGCAGTGAATGACGCACAGGGAAACTTTATGATTTCTTTTTCCACTTCGTTCACTGACACCTTCGTAGGCAATGGAATCCCGATTGGTGTGAATAGGAGGGAGTGCATACGAATTACAAATGAGTGTGAGTGAATGCGTGTCTTGTGAGAGAGACGTGTGTGTGTGTGTGTGTGTGTATGTGTGTATGTGTGTGTGTGTGTGTGTGTGTGCGCGCTACTAGTGTACATAGCTGTGAATAAGTAGTTATGCACGGTCCAGTTGGGAATATAGCGGCAATATTCATAAGCAACTCTCGTTCTTACTTTCTAACCGCTGTACTTTCCACACATTGTATGTTCATATGATCCTCTATTGACAGACAGACAGATAGAAAGACAGAAAGACAGACAGACAGACAGAAAGACAGACAGCTAGACAGACAGACAGACAGACAGAAAAACACAGAGGCAGTGAGATAGACACATTGATAGAGTGTGCTAATCGGCTAGGCTTCCAGTAAGTAATTCTATATATTGGTTCAGTGAGGCCAAACTCTATCAGGCGTGAGTGATGAGGGTGAGGGAGGCGAGGGAAGGAAGGGTAATTTGGACAGAAATTGTGTTACTGATGCAGCTCAACAACAAAATAAAAATAAA
>JAWQEG010006165.1:5000-34397 GCA_033782935.1 Petrolisthes cinctipes
ATTGACGACGTAAAATGTTAAATAAAATTATAAAAGGCCTGTATAAGTTTGTATATCATTCTAATTTTGTTATCTTTGCGTATAAGCGGACTAAAAAGCCTCTTCTGAAATAATAGGAGATATATTTTTATTCATGGCTGTATTCGTATGAAAATAAGTCCAAGATAAGTTAAAAATATGTCAAAAATATTGAATAAGTTATAATAAGTCGTTCCACAATAGGAAGCCCAATATAACTTTGCCCGACATAGGACATTTTTTCCAGCCTAGAAATCGCCATCAAAATGCCGTTTGGCAACTCACATTAAAGTGTGGGCTCGCCTATTGCTGTCCGCAGTCCACTGGAGTGTGGACTAAAATTTCGCATTTTTTTATGCCGTATTTTTCAATAGTTTTAGTATCTATCGGTTTCTTCGAGTTACTATATTAATATTTTAGTCTATTTTATTTGATATATCATAATAAACTTATGTAATTTCAATTATTTACTTACATTATTGTACAAATTTCAAGACTGTACGATTCAAAATCATTCGCTCATCAGCAAGAAATGGATACACACCCAAGGATGATAGACTATTATCCTTGGATATACATCCAATTTAGTTTTTATCAATCAATCTATCTCTCACTGACCACATATAAAATATACAAACTGAAAATTTAGTGTTGTTTTTCTTTCCTAGACTTATTTTCGTCTTCCATGGACCCATACTTTCATTATCCATTATCTATCCCAACAAGAGAATGCCGAGTAAAAGTTGCGGAGTGGATGGCAACACTGTCCCAGGACACTGTCCCTCAGTGTCTCATGGGCAGGCAAGTAGGGATGACGTTCTTTCACCCAGTGCTATTTTTTCTGGGTATTTCATGGTTATTCTTGTTCTAAAATACTCAAACCCATTTCCTTATGTTTAATAACGAATAGTCAAATAGTAAGAGTTCTTGAATACTCAAAATTCAATTTAATATCAGCTAAACTTTTGATATAAAAAAGTTGTCACTGCCTCGGCCCGAGTATTATAGGCCGGGGTGAAGTGACACGAGGCACGGCTGTCCAGTAGGTGCAGTACCAACCCTACACTGCTTACCAAGGTTAAAATTAACGTAGGGGTGCTAACGAAACTTTTGTTGCTGACTGTACATACATTAAATTTATGAATAACCCAATAATTAATATTTATATATAAGTATAATACGCTCCCCATCCCCACCAACCCACACCCTCCCCCCTCCCCCTCCCACCCCAATTATTGTCCCAGTTATTATACCAGTTAATGTTCCATTGTCCCAGTTATTGTTCCAGTTATTATATCAATTATTGTCACAATCACATAACACATTAGACTATAACTGTACACTGTTTTTTTGAGCTAATTATATTATTTAAAATAAAGAAAAACACAGTATATATATATATATATATATATATATATATATATATATATATATATATATATATATATATATATATATATATATAATTACTGTAATTAATTTTATATAATTGAGCATTATTATCAATGTAAAAAATAAGAGTTATATGAATTACAATGTGTATACACTTGGAATATATAACATGGAAGGATTATAATGTGTATACACTTGGAATATATCACTTACGGATTTAATTAAAGAATATGACGAAGAATTACAATGTGTATACACTTTGAATTACAATGTGTGTACACTTTGAATTACAATGTGTATACACTTTGAATTACAATGTGTATACACTTTGAATTACAATGTGTATACACTTTGAAGTTGGTGTAACTTGTATCTGGTATCACTGAAATATATGTTGGTGTTGTATACTTGTATCTGGTATCAATGCGAGTCCTCCAAAGTATGTCAGGAAATAAATTGGAGTGTCCGAGTCCTCCAATGAAATAAAATAATAATATCCTTTTTTTGCCTGGAATAGTTTGGAGGAATCATTTGCTCCAGATTTTATATAATACAATAATAATAATACAATCTATTTTTCTATCGTTCTAACTTTGATATAAAAAAAAAATACAAGTACTCATTTTCATTTTTATTGAAAGAATTACCATTTTGTAGCAGTGTTGCCAGATCCGGCTAGGTCCCAGTATTTTGCCCCGGTTAGGTCCCGGTAGTCTGCCCCGGTTAGGTCCCGGTAGTCTGCCCAGGTTAGGTCCCGGTAGTCTGCCCAGGTTAGGTCCTGGTAGTCTGCCCAGGTTAGGTCCCGGTAGTCTGCCCAGGTTAGGTCCCGGTAGTCTGCTGTGGTCTAGGTTAGGTCAGGCTAATTTCAAAATGCCCCATTTGAATATGACCTATCTTGGAAATGGGGCATTTGTGGAGGAAATGCCGTAGAAGAAAATAGTCTTAGAATGGTCTAAATAAGTGGGTAATGAAGGTAGAAAAACCGTACGCAATAACGGTAATTCTTTCAATATTTACCATTATTTAATTACGTATTTATATATTTATTTATTTATTGTCTTAATAATATTAATTAATAATATTATAATTATGTATTAAATTTAATCATCTTATAGCAAGCATTAATTAATGTTTTGAGCCTTTGTTAATTACTAAGACTATAATTATGTGATAAATTTAATTATGTGATAACTTTACTATAATTAGCACTTTAAAAATTATCAGCATTGCACACACACACACACACACACAGGAAATATATAAATAAGGTAAATAAAATAATAAGACAAATAAAAATAAGATATATAAAAATAAGAGAAATAAAATAATAATAATAAGAATCTAAAAAAGAGAAATCAAAATAAGAGAAATAAAATTGAGTGAAATAAAAATAAGTGAAAAATAAATAATAAGATAAATAAGGTAAATAAAATAATAAGATAATAATGTTCATAAAAAATAATAATATAAAAATTAGGTAAATAAAATAATAAGATAAATAAAAATAAAAAGATTAAAATGTAAATAATATAAATAGGAAATTAACAGAGCTGGGCGCAACTTTAATTTTTTCAGGTGCAACTTTGAATTTGCAACTGCGACTTTGCGATTTTTTTTCTAAGCTCCTAGGGTGGCCTAATGGATTTAAAGAAAGATAAAACCATGTGAGTTTAATAGGTTATATCAATATAATCTTTATATTTAGAACCAAGGCCTAGTCTATCTATGTACGATGGTCCAATTTTTACTTATATTGTTTCATTTTCAACATGTTAAAGGTAGAAAGAAGGCTGTTACATTTTAATTACTTCTTACACTTCACAGTAATATTTCGTCTTGGCCAAAAGAAAAGTATAAGCACATACGGTATTAAAATACTAGAAAATTATATTAATTTGTACGATGAACGCCACAAGATTAATTCACACGATGAAAACATAACACGTTCTTCAACATTTTTAACTAACAAGTATTAAACTTGGTTCACGCCTCAAAAGTGTATGTAATTTTACTCATTTATAATAGAATTCAGTGACAAACTTTTTTATTGGTACGTTTAGGTAGTTTCATGTAACGTCAGTCTCATATAATGTGAATTATTTAATTTATTGTAAAAGGAAAGTTAAAAATCAGATAAAAGTATAGTTAGCGCTTACCAACTCAAATTAGACATTTTTAGCCAATTTAGGCTTTAAAACTGGCTTAAAACAGCTGCGGCAATTTATTTTTAAAAAGTCGCCTTTGTTCCTGTTCAAAGTCGTGGAAAATTGGAGGTGCGACTTTACTTAGTCCGACTTTTTCAAAACGTTTGCGACTTTGAAATTAATGGAGCGGCAAAGTGGCAACTCCCAGCTCTGGTAATTAATAAGGTAAATAAAAATAATACTATAATAATGTAAATAATAATATAATGATAATACATAATATTAATAATACATAATGTGGTACAGTTGGTGACTTACATGTATTGGTACCAGAGTTGATTATAATTATAAATGTACACAGTTGGTCAGGTGGTGAAAAATTATGACAATAACATTAATTATAATGAAAAATTATAATGTATACGAAAAAAATGATGACAAATTCAGACTAAAAAAATGATGACAAATTAAGACAAAAATAATGACAAATTCAGACTAAAACAATGAAGACAAAATAACACAAGTGATGACAAATGAAGACAAACTTACAATGTAAAAAAAAAAAAAAAAATAATGATGAAAAATAATAAAAATAATGATAACAATAATGATAATAATAATAATAATAATAATAATAATAATAATAATGACACAAGAAAATGATGACTAATGAGAGTATTTATATAATAATGATGTGACCATAATAATAATAATAATGCATAGTAAATATTTGTATAAACATATATATGTACACTACACTACATTATTGGAGGTTACAGATTCCTCCAAACTATGACAACAAAACAAACACCATAAAATTGACAATAATAATAATAATAATAATAATAATAATGTTAATAATGATAATAGTAATGATAATAATGATAATAATAACAATGATAATAATAATAATAGTAATGATAATAATAATAATGATGATAATAATGATATTGATAATAATAATGATAATAATAATAACAATGGTGGTAGCCTGTTGTTGTTGTTGTTGCTTGAAATAGTTTGGAGGAATCGGTTGCTCCAGAATTACCAAAATTATAATAAGAATAATAATAATCATATAAAAAAGTTTGGCACATAGAATTTCCAACTGGGATTAATTATTGGAATTATTGTCGTTATAATTGGAGGATGTTGATTACCCCAGACTATTATGTACACACACATACAGACAGACACACATACAGACAATAATTAAACCTTCATTATACACATTATATAATTTAAATATGTATTAATACTGTAATTTGTTTGTACGCTAATTATGTTTTATTAATGATTTTACTTATCCATTTTTTTATGATAATATTTATGATAATTATTAATAACATCTTGTAATTTATCACTTTATATATAATTTTTTTATGATAATATTTATGATAATTATTAATAACATCTTGTTAGTTATTACTTTATATATAATTGTGTTTTGATTCTATTTTAACTTATAATAATAATAATGATAATAATGATAATAATGGATATCAAATTATTTTTCTGTTATATTTTATTTATATGATGATTATAATTAATGTGATATATTTGAAGGTAATGTATGATTCCTCCAAATTATTTATGTTTGGAGGATTCAGGTTACTCCAATATACCAAATGAATTATTAACCAAACTTTTATTATTATTATTATTATTAACTTTACTATTAATTATTTTATCTTCTTTATCTTTTATTTATCTGTTATTTATTTTATTTTATTTATTTATTTATTATTTTATCTTTATTATCTTTTACTGAATTTATTTATTTATTAATAATTATCTGTATTAAATGCAAGACAGTAAAGAAGTTATTAAATTGGAGGCTACCGATTCCTCCAAAAACTGCAGCATTTGTGAAGGATTCTGTTTTTATAGGTTGTGTGTTTGTGTGTGTGTGTGTTTGTTTGTTTTGTGGCAATATTTGAAGGACTCATTTACCTCCAATTTTCAGACTATTACATCACACAATAATAATAATAATAATAATAATTATATAGTTGTTTAATTATTATCAGTAACAGAGAGACAATTTATATTTACATTTATTTACATTAAAATTATAAACTGTTTGTATTTAGATTTGTTTGTTGTGATGTTTCTCTCCTGATTCAAGACACACACGAATTTCTACCAACCTTATATCTGAATTGACACACACACACACACACGAATTTCTACCAACCTCACAACACACTCCTACCGAATCCAGACACACAGAACAATTAATGTTTACAATACATACATACATTGTACACACATACTATTTCACATACATACATTACACACACACTATTTCACAAACATACATTGTACACACACTATTTCACATACATACATACATTACACACATACTATTTCACATACATACATACATTACACACACTATTTCACATACATAATCCCAGTGTAAATTGAGCATTTTTACAATCAGTAAAGAATATTTGGAGGTAAATGAGTCCTTAAATATTGCCACGACACACATACACACACACACACACACACACACGTATATGGAAGGAGCTTGTTTGTTTCATGGTATAGTCAGGAGGAATCAGAAGCCTCCAATTTTAATATGCAAACACAGGGTTAATTCTTAATAACTTGCATAAACATATACTTTGGTTCTATCTATCTGTCTATCCATCCATCTATCTGTCTATCCATTCATCTATCTGTCTATCCATCCATCTATCTGTCTATCCATTCATCTATCTATCTATTCATTCATTCCAGTTTGTGTTTTTCTTCTATTTCCATCCATACACTGATTTGTTTGTTTTCTTCCATTCATTCATTCGTTTGTTTGTTTTCTTCCATTCATTCATTCGTTTGTTTTCTTCTTCTATTTCCATCGATTTCTGGGTTTTTTTTTTCTTCCATTCATTAATTCGTTTGTTTTCTTCTTCTATTTCCATCAATTTCTGTGTGTTTTTTCTCATTCCATTTTCTTCGTTTTTTCTTTATCCGTTTTTTCTTACCAGGGTCCGTTGAAGTAATCTGGCTCAACGGTAACAAAGTCTTTAGGGAAATATCCAACCTGAAATGTGAGGAGTTACATGAGTTTATTATCTTACTCATAATTACCTAACTTATTCATTATCTTACTCATAACCTTCATTCATAGTTATCTTACTCATAACTAACTCATTATTTTACTCATAATCTTCATTCATAATTATCTTACTCATAACCTTCTAACTTGATATGTGATGGAGGTTGTGATGAGTTAATTAATTATCTTACTCATAACCTTCTAACTTGATATGTGATGGAGGTTGTGATGAGTTAATTATCTTACTCATTACTAGAGTGTGTCAAATTTTAACTGGTGAGTATAACCTTTGTGATTGTTGTTGGTACACTACTGCCACTTCTCCTGTACTGTTCTTTACTCTCTCTCTTTGCAAGTCTGGAGCAACCGAAGCCTCCAAACTATTCCAAGCAACAGAACATTAATATTTTTGTTTATCTGGTTCTGTTTCCTGGCATACTTTGGAGGATTCGAGGCACTCCAATGTAACAAAAGTGAATTACACCCTTAATTAAGTCATCTGTAATCATTCAGTATAATTTTTCTTGTACAAAAATGTTTAAAGGCTTTTTATGAATTATTTGCTATTTGTGAAAGAGAGATGGAAGAGAGAATATAATGTATGTAAGAGACAAGTGAAGAGGATGGTGAGTGAGAGTAAAAGGAGAGTGGATGAGGAGTTTGGTATGAAGCTGAGTGAAAAGTTTAAAGAGAACAAGAAGTTATTCTGAAAGGAGGTTAACAGAGAAAGGGGAGAAGGAAAGTCTGGTTTGCGTGAGAATGAAGAGAGAGGATGGAAGTGAGGAAGTGAAAGAAGTGTGGAAGAGGTATTTTGATGGTCTGATGAATGGGGGGACGGGAGGGGAGGCGGTGGTGACATGCATGGGGATGGAGGCAGGTGGTAGACGACAGGATGTACAGGGAGAATTAGGAAGGGAAGAGGTTAGGAAAGCAATAGGAAAGTTGAAGATGGGATAACTGCTGAAATGTTAAAGTGTGGGAGGGGGAGGTAGTGGTGGAGTGGATGTTGCTTATATGTACATTGGCCTGGAGGCAGGGAGAGGTGCCAGAGGATTGGAGAAGAGCCACAATTGTACCTTTTTATAAATAAGGGGAAGGGGAGTAAGGATGGGTGTGGTAGCTATAGGGGAATAAGTCTTCTTAGTGTACCGGGGAAGGTTCTTACTGAAAGACTGGTTGAAGTAACAGGGAATAAAGTTAGTGAGGAGCAGGGAGGGTTCAGAAAGGGTAGAGGATGTGTGGACCAAATATTTGCATTAAAATCAATAGTAGAGAAATATATTGGGAAGGGTAAGAAGTTGTATGCTGCCTTCATGGACTTGGAGAAGGCATACGATAGGGTTGATAGGAAAGCTATGTCAGAGGTGTTAAGAATTTATGGTGTTGGGAGGTCCTTGCTGAAAGGCATTGAGGCTTTTTATGTAGAGGCAACAGCATGTGTATGGGTAGAGGGTGATCTAAGTGAGAGTTTTAATATTAGTGTAGGGCTGAGACAGGGATGTGTTATATTGCCATGGTTGTTCAATATATATATGGATGGTTGTATGAGAGAGATGAAAGCCAAATTGAATGGTCTGGGGGTGAAGTTGAGGCTGAATGAAGCAAATTGGTCCTTGGTGGCAAGTTTATTTGCGGATGACACTGTGTTGATGGCTGAGAGTGAAAGGGAGTTACAGAGAGTGGTGGATGAGTTTCAGTCCATGTGTTAAACGAAGGAAACTGAAGGTGAATGTTGGTAAAAGTAAAGTGATGGTATTTTAGAGCAGAAACTGAAGTGATTGACTTTGCTACACCTTACAGAGTGGCTGTACCAACTGGGACAAAGTGTGAGATAACTCTGAGGGGTGAGAGGATGGAGGAAGTGAAGGAGTTTAAGTAGCTGGGTACAGTTCTGTGTAAACATGGAAGTATGGAAGGAGAAATTAGGGAGAGAGCAGTGAAGGGTAGACAGGTCATTGGATCATTGGGGAGGATTATGAAGGGTAGAAGTGTGAGTATGAAAGTGAAAAGGGGACTACGAAATAGTATAATCCTGCCAACACTGACATATGTGTCAGAGACATGGACATGGAGTAGGGCTCATCAATCTAGAATATGTGCTGTGGAAATGAGTTACTTGAGAGCAGCATGTGGACTTACTAGGTGGGATGGAGAAAGTAATGAGAGTGTGTATGTATGTATGAGACATATAGAATAGGTACTGTGGAAATGAGTTATCTGAGAGGAGCATGTGGACTTACGAAGGTGGGATGGAGAAAGTAATGAGAGTGTGTATGAGATGTGGTATGAGTGAGAAGGCAATTGGTATTGAGTGTGGAGTGGTTGAGAGAGTGAAGCGTAATACACTGAGATGGTTTGGACATGTGGAGAGAATGCAAGGTGTGGAGTTTGTAAAGAAAGTGTATGGAAGTGAAGTTGTGGGACCTGGTGTGAGAGGCAGACCTCCGGTTAGATGGCAGAACAGAGTGGAAGAGTATGTAAAGGAGAGAAACATGAGGGGCAGAGTAGGGAGTGTTGGAACAGAGTGGAAGAGTATGTAAAGGAGAGAAGCGTGAGGGACAGATTAGGGATGGACCAAGTAAGGAAGGAGTGTTGGAACAGGGAAAACTGGAGACACTTCTGCCGTGGCCAACCCCTTGGGGGGGAGGCATCAGAGCTATAGATAGATAAATGGAATATTCACCAAATCATCCCACGCACCTACATAGTCAAGCCAAGGATATTATATATAAGGTAAAACAGTATTTTCATAATGAGAATGATAATGATGGAGGGGAGGGGGGAGAGCGTGTAGGTGTAATATGGGTGAGGATTGGTGTGGTAGGTGAGGTGCATGGTGTGGTTAGTTGGACAGGTGGCAACACTGTACCAATAACTGCAAATGTCATACTCACCAGCTAACATTTGTCACACTATTGTATATCAATATATTACTCATTATCCATTAATACTCGCCTTTCCACCATCCCCTTGTCTCTCCATCTCTACTAAGTATACTCATAACCTATCAATATCTTTCTCAATCCCTTCAATATCTTACTCATAACTCATTAATACTCACCTACCCTTCCACCTCCTAACTCATGAATAATCTCTATATCTTACTCATACATAACCTTTAATATCTTGCCACTCACTTTTCCACCTATTAACCCATGAATAACTTTACTCATAACTCATCTTACTCACCTTTCCACCATCCCTACTGAGTATAGTGAATAACCTTACTCATTATCCACTAATACTCACCTTTCCACCTACTCTTCCTTACTCATAACTTATCAATACTCACCTTTCCACCTACTCTTCCTTACTCATAACTTATCAATACTCACCTTTCCACCTACTCTTCCTTACTCATAGCCCATCAATACTCACCTTACCACCTACTCTTCCCTTCCACCTATTAAGCCATGAATAACCTTACTCATAACTATTCTTAATCAAACCTTACTCATAACTCACCTTTCCACCTACTCTTCCTTACTCATAACTTATCAATACTGTACTCACCTTACCACCTACTCTTCCTTACTCATAACTTATCAATACTCACCTTACCACCTACTCTTCCTTACTCATAAAACATAAATACTCACCTTACCACCTACTCTTCCTTACTCATAACTTATCAATACTCACCTTTCCACCTACTCTTCCTTAAAGGACTCATAACTCATCAATACTCACCTTTCCACCTACTCTTACTTACTCATAACTTATCAATACTCACCTTACCACTTACTCTTCCCTTCCACCTATTAACCCATGAATAACCTTACTCATAACTATTCTTACTCAAACCTTACTCATAGCCCATCAATACTCACCTTACCACCTATTAACCCATGAATAACTTTACTCATAACTATTCTTACTCATAACTCATCTATACTCACCTTTCCACCTACTCTTCCTTACTCATAACTTATCAATACTCACCTTACCACCTACTCTTCCTTACTCATAGCCCATCAATACTCACCTTACCACCTACTCTTCCTTACTCATAACTTATCAATACTCACCTTTCCACCTACTCTTCCTTACTCATAACTTATCAATACTCACCTTACCACCTATTAACCCATGAATAACCTTACTCATAACTATTCTTAATTAAACCTTACTCATAACCCATCTATACTCACCTTTTCCACCCACTCTTCCTTACTCATAACTTATCAATACTATACTCACCTTTCCACCTACTCTTCCTTTCCACCATCCCCTGGCCTCCCCATCCCTGCTGAGTATAGTAAGGTGTTGTCCTTGTATGAGTTGTAGGTGGCGTGACTCTGGACTCTCGTATGGAAACTTCACTATGGCTGTGTCATATAGTGGTCGACGCAAACAACATTCCAATCTGAAAAAAAAAATAATAATAATAATAATAATAATAAAAAAAAAAAATTAGTTTATGTTATACCGTACTAATAATACTAATAGTAATAATAATGTGTAATAATAATAATAATAATAATAATAATAGTAGTATTAGTAATGTGTAATGCTAATAATAATACCATACTACTACTACTACTACAAATAATAATAATAATAGTAATATTCTGTGATGCTAACTTGCATTATATTTTTACCTTGCATTTTAAGTTGCATTATATATTTTTACAATCATTCTCATCTGAGGTAATTTTGAACCAGTAAATCCAAAACATCAATTGAAGAAATAAACTTATGTGTAATTTTGTTGTTTCAGGGTTACTTGGAAATGAGAAATGTACCTGACTGTCTGCTGAACCACCTACCTGTCTGTCTATCTACCTACCTGCCTACCCACCTGTCTGTCTACCTACCTAACTGTTTACTTATCCACCTACCTGTCTACCCACCCACCTGTCTGTCTGTCTGTCTACCTACCTGACTGTCTACCTAATTGTCTGTCTGTCTGTCTACCTGTCTACCCACCCACCTGCTTATCCACCTATCTGTCTATCTACCTAACTGTCTATCTACCTAACTGTCTGTCTGCCTACCTGTCAGTCTGTCTACCAGTCTACCCACCTGCCTGTCTGTCTACCTACCTCCCTATCCACCAGCCTGCCTACCTGCTAACCCACCCATTCACCCTACTAACCCACCCACCTACCCATCCACACACACACACCCACCTACCCATCCACACACACACACACCTACACACCTACCTATCCCCACACACACCTACCTATCCCCACACACACCTTCCTACCACACACACACACACCTACCCAGTAAAACTTTCAGACAGTGGTGATTGATGGTAGTAGTTGATGAGGTCGACCACATTCTTGAAAAATCTTGCTTCACTCAGGTAACAGAACCCAGTGTCTTCTTGGGTCAATACACGCATGTGTTTGACCTCACCCAACGCCCTGTGGAGTGGATGAATTGGTTGGTGGATTAGTTGGGTGAATGGGTGAGTGAGTGGGTGATAATTGGGTGAGTGAGTGGGTGAGTAATTGGTTGGTTGATTAGTTGGGTGGGTGGGTTGGTGTGAGTGAGTGGGTGAGTAATTAATTGAGTGACTGGGTGAGTGAGTAATTGGGTGGGTGGGTGAGTAATCAAAATGTCTTCCATATAAACAAATAGACATGTTGACAATACCGTCTTGTCACATATGGAAATTTTTTTGACGTGATGTGACGGTGTAGTGTGACTCAGACTTAACTTGTATATATATATATATTTTGTCAGATATAATTAGTTAAATAATAATTGGCAGGTTGGTTAAGGGTGTAATTCACTTTTGTTACATTGGAGTGCCTCGATTCCTCCAAAGTATGCCAGGAAACAAGACCAAATTAATAAAAATAATGGTGTTTGTTCTGTTGCTTGGAATAGTTTGGAGGAATCAGTAGCCTTCCAATTCACCAACAAGAATGTTTTTTTTTCCCATAAAGAAAACATTAATTATGGATATATATATTATTTCTGTTTTATTTTTGAAAAGAATTGGCATGTATGGTTTTGTCTGTCTGTATGTATGTATGTATTGATTGGTTTTGTTTGTGTGTCTGTATGTATGTATATGTAAATCTAACTGTGTATGTGCATTGGTGAAAGAGCGTCTGACTCTGCGTGTGTGTGTGTGTGTGTGTGTGTGTGTGTGTGTGTGTGTGTGTGTGTGTGTGTGTGTGTGTGTACTTATTAGCGAAGAGGAAATGTGTGTATCTCTCCGTATGGGCACCTGTATGTGTGTGTGTGTGTACTTACTTGAGTGATAAGAAGGTGTGTGTGTTCGTAGACTTACTGAAGTGATAGGAAGGTGTGTGTGTGTGGACTTACTTTCAAGTGATAGGTGTGTGTATGTGCGTGTGTGCATGTGTATGTGTGTATGAGTTTATGCATGTGTGTGTGTATGAGTTTATGCATGTGTGTGTGCGTGTGTGCGTGTGTGTGTGTGTGTGTGTGTGTGTGTGAATTTATGCATGTACAGTCGTGGTCAAAAATAATCATCCATATAGGGGTAACTCACGTAAGAGTTAGACAGCTTCCCTCTGTTCCATAGCTGATAAGCTTTCCAATAAATAGATTAACTACCATCTTTTAAGTTAACACAAGCAGATACGAACTTCTTAAAACAATAACATCATATTTGAATGTGAAAACCTTAGACAGTAAATTGTTTGAGATACCCATATGTGGATGATTATTATTGACTGCGACTGTATGTGTGCGTGTATGAGTTTATGCATGTATGTGCGTATGCGTGTGTGTATGAATTTATGCATGTATGTATGTGTGTATATGTATACTTACTTGAGTGAGAGTACATGTTTACCGTGTCGATCTGACCATCTGAGTAGGAAGGTTCCCTCGGGTGACAACACCAGATGGGACTCAGCCTCTACTCGCGTCATACGGTCAGCAATCCAAGGGTATTCCTGTAAACAATAAACATTAATTACTATTATTTTACAAATTATTCCTGTAAACAATAATAACAAACATAAATTATTCTTATTTTAAAGATCTTCCTGTAAACAACAACAACAAACATTAATTAGGTCCCGTCCATGCAAACTTTGCCCATATGACGTCAGAAATGGAGAAATGGAGATTTTGTGAGTTTTCTCCACTACTGACGGGGTCTTATATTGATTTTAAGAATATTCCTATACTGTACACAACGATAAATATTATTTATATTAATTTTGAATAATTTTTATGGCATAGACCATAACAGATACAGCCATGGGTGATAGTGGTGGACCAGGGACCAAGGAGTGTTGGACAGCAACTGAACACAGTTCGAAAAAGTGAGTCTTCTAAACCATTCTCAACGTTGAGAATGGTTTGGAAAATTCACTTGTTAAAACTGTGTTCAGTTGGTGTCCAACACTCCCTGGTCCACCACTACCACCCATGGCTGTACAGTACAGCCGGCAGCATAAATTCGCGTCCATTTCATCTACTTTATAATATAACATTCTGAACAAATTATTATTCCAACAACAACATACGTAATTTACCATATGAGAACTACTGTATATCTGTCATCTTTGTATTAATATTGTATTACAACATCAATATCTATCAGTTATACATACACAGGTGGAAATAAAGCCAACTTATGCTGCCAACTGTACAGTACAATACACTTATTTATAAGGTTATTATAAGCTGGAGTTGTTGTTATTATTATTATTAGTAAAAATGTACCACCAGTTTCATTATTTAAGGTGGCATCACACTGGCTCCGCATACAAGGTTTTTGTGGGACTCATGGAACAAAGTTTTGTGAACGAGGAACAGTGATGGCAATCACGGCACTAAGATGGAATGTATATCCAGCCAACACAGTTCACAGTATGCACAACAAAGTCAGTAAATTATTTATTTATATACCGGTAAATTAATTCTAAGTAAAAAGGGTGGATTAATGTCAGAAAATATTTTTGCACTATAAACATTTTTGAATAACAATAAAAAACACACGAAGTAGAAAATAAGAAGTTGATATTTTAGTGTGTTTACATTCCATAGAGACGTGTATATGTATAGTGTTCATTGTATACATGTATAGTGTTCATTGTATACATGTATAGTGTTCATTGTATACATGTATAGTGTTCATTGTATACATGTATAGTGTTCATTGTATACATGTATAGTGTTCATTGTATACATGTATAGTGTTCATTGTATACATGTATAGTGTTCATTGTATACATGTATAGTGTTCATTGTATACATGTATAGTGTTCATTGTATACATGTATAGTGTTCATTGTATACATGTATAGTGTTCATTGTATACATGTATAGTGTTCATTGTATACAAACATCAACAACAAATACAGTCTATGGTAGTGTTACCTTTTCACAAATATTAGTTACAAGGACCAATACACCCACAAACTGCTCATCGTCATCCACAAGATACATGTTGTTATTTATGTTTGGTGGTGTGACTCATCTGTTATGCCATGTTCAGTGTTCTACATACAAAGAACTAGCCCTCGGTAGTGTGATAACTACTGACCCATCCGTTCTGGTACCTTGTTCCACCAGTCCCATGAAAACCTTGTACACGGTACTATACTCTATTTCATCTTATCTGACCAACGGTATTGGGGTATTATTTGTAAAATGGCACCATTGCATTGCCAGCTGGTGATTGGCTGAACAAACATTGTCTTTAACCCTTGACTTGTTGATATAAACATTTAAATTAACCCTTCATTAACTTCATTGCATGATCCTGGGATGCAAAGAAAATTCTCATTTGTTATTTCATATATGTAAATGATGTCCATCTGTTGCATTGACCATATAAACAGACACAAGAAAGAAAAAGTCAAATCCAAGTCAACTATTTTTAAACGTAAACGAACACAACATTCCAGCCAATTTAGTTTCTCCCAGTTTTACTTAGATAAATAGATATCTGTCTTCATAGGCACTCTTAAAAGGTATTCTAATATTAATTGAATGAAAATGGCATGAGTATTGTTATAATATAGCCAGAAATACGAGGTGAGCTACAACAGCTTCGTGGCTAGGGGCGGTAAATGTTGTGTTCGTTTACGTTTAATCACCAGCTGGCAATGCAATGGTGTCATTTTACAAATGGCCGTTGGTCAGATGAGATGAAATAGAGTATAGTGTGATACCACCTTTATAAATAATATACATTTAATGACATCTTTTGTTTATAAGTTGCAGATAAATAAAAAAAATTCTAGTTCTGCAAGTTTTTGATGCAAATTGTCTTATATTATATTTGATGCAAGTTGTACAGTGTTATTATATTTACAAAAAAGAAAGAAAAGAGATGAAAAAAAATAAAGAAAATAAAAAAAATTAAGAATAAAATATATAAATGAGGTACATTTTGACCAGATTGAAAATGTAAAACACATACATAGCAACACACAAACAATAATGGCTGAAAAAAACACATATGGCAACTGATGCAAAAATAATGGTTAATAAAAACACAGACAGTAACTGATGCAAAATAATGGTTAAAAAAAACACAGATGACAACTGATGCATAATAATGGTTAAAAAAAACATAGATGACAACTAAACACAAACGCATAAAACATAAACGGCAACAAAAACACAAACGCATAAAACAAACACATAAACGGCAACAAAAACACAAACGCATAAAACAAACACATACACGGCAACAAAAACACAAACGCATAAAACATAAACAGTACATGGCAACACAAACATAAATGGCGACTAAAACACACACATGGCAACCAAAACAAACGCATAAAACATAAACAGTATATGGCAACACAAACACATAAATGGCGACTAAAACACACACATGGCAACCAAGACACAAAGATGGCTGACAAAACAAAAACAAACACGTGGACAAAACACGCACATGGCAACTGAAGGAAACACACACACACACACACACACACACATAATAAAAATCTTGAGGGACATTGACACACACACACACATTCTCTCCTAAATTAAAAACACACACATAATAATCTTGACACAAACACCCACACACACACATCCTCTCCTAAATAAAAAACACACACACACATAATAAAAATCTTGGGGGACATTTGACACCCCTACACACACACACACACACACACATCCTCTCCTAAATAAAAAACACACACACACATATATAATAAAAATCTTGAGGGACATTTGACACCCCTACACACACACACACACACACACACACACACTACATATATAAACAAACACACACACACACAATAACAATGTTTCTCTTTATCATCAAGTCTAACTAACCTTACAGAGGCAGATGGTCTCAGACTTTGCAATCTGAAAATAATATGTTATTATATATACATGTATTATTATTATATATATTGCCACGAAACACACACACACACACACACCTACAATGAAGGAGCAAAATAAGTATTGGAACCCTCCTATGTATGTATGTATGTTTATATTGAATTTTGATGTAAAGGTGTCAATACTTTATTTGCCGACAGCACAATATTCAGAGTGGTCCGAGTGTCTTGTCACTCCTTAACACACACATAGAAAAATGGTACAAATTATGAGAAGTGGTGTGTGTCAAACATACATAACTTTAAAGAAAAATATTATAATTGTGTTTTAAAATATGGGACATTACGAACTCGACTCAATCCTGTAAAGATACAAATAGGTAAGAACACACACACACACACACACACACACACACGCACAGTATATATTGGAGCCTTTTGTACAGCCACAATCAAATATCCACCAACACTTTCCTTCCATCGTGCAAGTAAATCAGTATCATATCAAAATATAATCATACAACACCTTACGTCAACTCAACCCCTTCAATTATTATTATGAGGTGCTGCAAAATCATGCATGTGTTGTTCTTTATTACCAAGATACTTACTACGATGGAAGTAAAATGTTGGTGGATATTATTATTATCATTATTATTATGAGGTGCTGCAAAATTATACACGTGTTGTTCATTATTACCAAGATATTTACTACGATGGAAGGAAAGTGTTGGTGGATATTTGATTGTGGCTGTACTTCCCATTGTCATCTCATCATTTCGTGTTGACCATTGAAACTGTTTGGTAATAGTGTTCGAAACTGTTTGGTAATACTGTTCCGTCTGCCAGTGTGTGTTTTATTCTCGTCATAGACAATCACGTCAGCCCAGATTTTATCCTTCTCTTTCTTCAGACTAATGTGTTTGTATTTCATTGTATAATGTGTATTTTCTTTCTTCTTTACACACTCCAATTTATTCCATTATACAGTATCATGTGTATTTTCTCCTCTCTTCTTTATACACTCCAATTTATTTCATTATACAATATTGTACAGTCGTGGTCAAAAATAATCATCCATATAGGGGTAACTCACGTAAGATTTTGACAGCTTCCCTCTGTTCCTAAGCTGATTAACTTTCCAATAAATAGGTTAAGTACCATCGTTTAATTTAATACAAGCAGCTACACACTACTTAAAACAATAACATTATATGTGAACATGAAAATATTAAACAGCAAATTGTTAAAGTTACCCATATGTGGATGATTATTATTGACCACGACTGTATGTATTTTCCTTTCTTCTATATACACTCCAATTTATTTCAATATACAGTAAGGTGTATATTTTCCTCTTTTCTTTATACACTCCAATTTGTATTTCATTGTATTGTGTGTATTTTCATTTCTTCTTTATACACTCCAATTTATTCCATTATAATATGTTTATTTCCTCTCTTCCTTTTTTATTTACATTAAACTTATAAATTCCTGGAAAAATGTTCCTATTTCAAACATTTTGTAGGGAGTAACAAGACTTTTGGACCACCTTGTACTCTCTGAAATAAAGACTTTGCATATTAATAAAAAAAAAAAGGTTTAACTACACAGTGTAAGTAAAGGTCCAGAAAATATTATTATAGTCTGTACAGTATATTCTCTGAAATATAGACTATGGGTTGATTCCACAGTGGTTGGTATTGGTTTGTAAGCACGCAAACAAATTAATATTAGCTGTGTAAATGACTTATGGGTAAATTATTTAATGAATTTGGTGAGTAAACTATGCAGTGATCATTATTATTATTATTAAATGTCTTATGGGTGAATTATCTAATGAATTTGGTGAGTAAACTATGCAGTGATCATTATTATTATTATTATTAAATGACTTATGGGTGAATTATTTAATGAATTTGGTTAGTAAACTATACAGTGATCATTATTATCTAACTGTTTGATAGATTTTGTGAATGTGGATACTCAGGTTTTGGAAAATAATGAAGCCTTACTAGTGTGGTTGGTTGGGAAGCTAACAAACCAATACCACTGTGGAATCGACCCTAAGACATTATAAAAAAAATTGGTTAGAAAACATCCTAAAAATATTATTATAGTTTTGACAGTATACTCTCTGAAATAAATAAATAAAGACTTTAATTATTATAAAGAAAGTTATTTTTTTTTTTTACTTACCACAGGATGAAGTATTATTATGACTTAAAAAGAAAATTTCCTGAAAATAATGGTCTCTAATAAAATAAATAAATAAATACTTTAATTATCATAAAGAAGTAATTTGCTACTTACCACAGGATGATAATATATAAATAAATAAATAAATAAAGACTATTATAAAAAAATATATTCTTTTACTTACCACAGGATGAACATAAATAAATAAATAAAGACTTTAATTATTATAAGAAACGGTACTATAAATTATTGGTCTCTGAAATAAATAAATAAAGACTTTAATTATTATAAGAAAAGGTACTATAAATTATTGGTCTCTGAATGAAATAAATAAAGACTTTAATTATTATAAGAAAAGGTATTATAAATTATTGGTCTCTGAAATAAATAAATAAATAGAGACTTTAATTATTATACAAAACGTACTGTAGTTTTTGTACTTACGACGGGATGAACAACACAATGGTCGGTGGCGTTGAGACAACCTTTGTGGACATTCTTTTGACACTTGCCACATTTGTATCCCTGTGTGTGTGGAGAGAAGAAAACGCACATGAATATTTGTGTGTGTGTGTGTGTGTGTGTGTGTGTGTGTGTGTGTGTGTGTGTGTGTGTGTGGAGAAGAAAATGCACATGAATATTCTGTGTGTGTGTATGTGTGTGGAGAGAAAAAAACGCACATGAGTATTCTGTGTGTGTGTGTGTGTGGAGAAGAAAATGCACATGAATATTCTGTGTGTGTGTGTGTGTGTGTGTGTGTGTGTGTGAAGGAATGTACATGCATATTCTGTGTGTGTATGTGTGTGAAGGAATGTACATGAGTATTCTGTGTGTGTGAGTGTGTGTAGAAAAAAAAACGCACATCAATATTCTGTGTGTAGAGAGAAGAAAACACACATGAATATTCTGTATGTGTGTATGTGTGTGTGTGTGTGTGTGTGTGTGTGTGTGTGTGGAGAAGGAACGTACATGAATATTCTGTGTATGTGTGTGGAGAGAAGAAAATACACATCAATATTCTGTGTGTGTGTGTGTTAATATTGGCCACAATTACACTTCATAATAACACTCACAATAACACTTCATAATAACACTCACTTCACAATAACACTCACTTCATAATAACACTCACTTCATAACAACACTCACTTCACAATAACACTCACTTCACAATAACACTCACTTCACAATAACACTCACTTCATAATGTCACAAGTCGATGCTCATGACATAATAATAATAATAAGATTCGTAGCATAGAGAGTAGGGCCAGACGGACTCATATTTTCCAGTGGTTATGTTAACGTTTCAGATACTTTATTTAAGGTAGAATTGATCAAAACATCTGAAATATGAAAAGTTTGGACAGCCAATCACACGTCGCTAAAGGTAGGAGCCCTTGAACGAGCATTATCATCATATCAACCAATCACGGACGCAGAAACAAAAACCCGCTAGGAACCAGAAGCACCGATCGTTGGAATAGAGTATAGTTAGTGGTAGTGTATCGGCGCGAAGGCAGTACAAATTTGAAAGCACACCGAGCGTCCCTCTCAATTGTCGAGGTGTTTGTACGTCCTTGTGATATTGTTGCTGGGGAATAAATCGTACCAAAGACAGGTTGATTGCTGTCTTACAATATGATATCATGAAGTGGAATAATTGTAGGAAATTATGTATACGTAGTTAATTAGAATTGCATGTTTGACTGACGTGTATAAGTATATTAGGATGCTAAGATAGTCAGCGTAGGGGCATTCGAACTAGTGTGTGTGTGTGTGTGTGTGTGTGTGTGTGTGTGTGTGTTGGTGGTGGGGAGAGTGGCGCCATGTCATATAACACCAGCCAGCTTGCCGTCCAGCCACAATAGAGTTAGTTCGGTCTCACATCGCGATTGAACAACACGTATTGCTCGTCCTTGGGTCTATCTCTCTTATCTCACCTTTGTCTCTCGTGACGAAGAGATAACCTATAGTCGAATAAGTGTATTTACAAGGCTTTAAAGTTATTATTAACCGGTTGCAACAGACAATTGGTTGATAAATAAGGTAAGGAGAGGTGGCCGGTTATTTCGTCAGGCTGGTCGAGGCTGCCTTCGGATCTACCGAGAACCGAGGTATGTAATTACAAGTGATACTGTGTGAATAGACATTGAACATTACAACAGGTGTGAGGACAATCTTTAAAGTCTATGAAGCGATCTTTAGTTTTAGATATTCCAAACTCGTCTCAATGTTAGTTTGAATTTGAATATTAATTAAAGTAATTGAGTAGGAAGGTCTTGAAAAAGCACCTAATAATTAATTACAGTGTTATTTCTTGCTTAATCATTGGAATTAACGTAAGAATTCCGTAAGAAAATCGCAGAAGAAAAATCGAGAAAGGCTAAGCGAGGATCAGTGAGTCCTTTACGAGACCGTTACAGAAAACGAGTACTGTAATTCTCGATTTATTGTGATATTATTAGCTAGCTAGTATTTCAATTCGTGTGAAAGTGTATGCGTGTGGAATTAATTTATTAATTGTTTAATTAATTATTGTTGGTTTTAGACCGAGATTAATAAATATAGTAAAGTAACGTAATTTGGTTGTTTCTGTTACACCTACGTTCTGTTACTACTATAAATATGCATATATAACAAAACGAACCCTATAAAATAAATTAATTGTTGATGAAAGTTGGAAGATAAAGGGGATAGAATAAACCTCTACAGATGAACATTGGGCCAACACAGAGAGACGTCCATAATATTGTAAGTCCCGGATAAGGTAAGAATAATTACCAGTAATAAATAAATCATTTCTAACAATATACAGTACAAGTATACCAACATTCCCGTCACACATAATAACACACAATAACACTCACTTCATAATAACACTCACACCACAATAACACTTCATAATAAGAATAACACTTCATAATAACACTCACAATAACACTCACTTCATAATAACACTCACTTCATAATAACACTCACATCATAATAACTCTCACAATAACACTCACTTCATAATAACACTCACATCACAATAACACTTTATAATAACACTCACATCATAATAATGGTCTTGTTCTGTGTTTCCATTCAGTGGTGTGTGGTTGTTTGGTTTGAGAGGGTTGTTGTTGTTGTTGTTGTTTGCGTTTGGTTTGACCGGTGGTTCGTGTGGGTCAGGCACAGGCGGTGTATCGCGTACACAACAATCCGACGTGTTATGTGCACCACCGAGTTTGGATGGCGGATATTGGTGTACTTCGGGTATTGGCAGTGTGTGTGTGTGTGGGTTTGACGTGGGTGAGTTGCGTGGATTGGGTTTGGGTGGGTTGCGTGGGTTGGGTTTGGGTGGGTTCTGTGGATCGGGTTTGGATGAGTTCTGTGGTTCGTGTTTGGTTGGGTTGCGTGGTTCGTGTTTGGACAGATTGCTGATAAACGTGTGTCTGCGTTTCTTCTCCGAGTCCTTCCTCTTCATGATGAACGAGGTCTGCCGTTTGGACGCCGGCGGCAAGTCAACCCCGGACAGGAACTGGTAGTCGGTGAGTCTGAGGGCCCACTCCTCCCCGAGCTCCATCAGGTTGTCGCAGCTGTTGGTCTTGTTGTTGTTGCTATTAGTTTTCTTTCGTACGCTCATCGTGTCGTTCTCGGAGTTACCGTCGTCGTCGTTGTTGTTGTTGTTGTCACTTTCCATTGGGGTACATCCCTGGGCACCCACCAATGGCCACTCGTTGCCACTCTTAGGATCGTCCATGACTCTGGTTAATTCAGTGTGATCATCTGTGTTGCCTGCTGTCCTTCCCTTGGGTTTGTTGTTGGCTCTACATGTAGGGTCGGAGTAAGTCTGTCTCAGCATCCTACACTTGTCATTGAAACTGATGAGGCGCTCCCTAAGGCGAGTCATGAAGGAAGAAGACTCACTGGGGGGTGGAGCCAGGGTGGTGGTGGTGTGAGGTGGTTGGCAGGGCTTGGGTTTGGAGGTTAGTGGAGGTGGAAGGGAGAGGTCAGGCAAGGAGGAGGTGGAAGAGGAGGTGGAAGAGGACGTGGAAGAGGAGGTGGAAGAGGACGTGGATAAGGAGGTGGAAGAGGTTGAGGTTTGTGGAGGTGGGTGAGAGAGGTTGGGTGCAGTGGAGGAGGTGAGTGGAGGTGGAAGGGAGAGGTCAGGCGAGGAAAAAGAGGAGGTTGAGATTGAGGAGGTTAGTGGAGGTGGAAGGGAGACATCAGGTGTGGAGGAGGTTAGTGGAGGTGGGTGAGAGAGTTCGGGCACATCAGAGGAAATAAGTGTCGGTGGATAAGATTGTGGTGTTGAAATTGATTGTTGTAGTGACTGTTGTTGTTGTTGTTGTTGTAGTGACTGTTGTTGTTGTTGTTGTAGTGACTGTTGTTGTTGTTGTTGTTGTATTGGCTGTTGTTGTTCTTGTTGTAGTGGCCGTTGTTGTTGTTGTTTGGATTGCCTTGGTATTGGTTTTGGGGAAGATATCACCACGTTGGAAGCTGACAACACAATGGACGATAAACAACATCTATCATCAACATTATTATTATCAATGTCTTCTTCTTCACTACTATTACTATTACTGCTACTACACATGGCAGATCCGGGAGGTGTTTCGTCTCCTTTGTAACACACGTTTATTACTTTCTCCATGCTGACGGCTGTGTGTGGTTTGTTTTTTGTTTTGTTTAGCGGGTTGTTTTGAGGGACGCAACACAATCTAACACAGGACTCGGTTGGTGAAATAGGGAATGGATGGAAGGGATATAGTGAGGGTTAATTTGTTGGTCGGTAGGTGTGTGAAATGAACAAAGTAAAGTGTTTGAGTTGAGTTGTGTTGGTGCAGAAGGTTTCACTATCTCGGTCAACAGGATGTAACTTCCTCTGTGATACTGTAGTCAGCTGTGGGACCCGTACAATTGTCACACACACACACACACACACACACACACAGACGTGAGCACGGACGAATGAACGAACGAACGCGCACATACACACAGACAAATGAAAGCAAGCACACAAACGAACGAACACACACACTGGTAGTACAAGGCTTCCACATGGATTCCTCCAAAGTATGCCAGGAAACAGAACCAGAAGAGCAAAAATAATGGTGTTTCCTGTTGCTTGGAATAGTTTGGAGGAATCAGTTGCTCCAGATTTACCAACACAAAACTTCCCACTTAAAGAATCCTTTGTGTGTGTGTGAGATGATGTCAGAAAATTGGAGGTGAATGAGTCCTTCAAATAATGCCACAAAACACACACACACACACCTATATGGAAGGAGCTTGTTTGTTTCGTGGTATAGTCAGGAGGAATCAGAAGCCTCCATGTCTCATACACAATCACAGGGTCCTTAAGTTATATTTTATTATTATATCCTCCCACAAAGCAAGAGAGAAAGAGAGAGAGAGAAGACACACACTGAGAAAACACACATATATATAATTGTGTGTGTGTGTGTGTGTGTGTGTGTGTGTGTGTGTGTGTGTGTGTGTGTGTGTGTGTGTGTGTGTGAGTGTGTGTGTGTGTGTGTGTGTGTGAGTGAGTGTGAGTGTGAGAGTGAGTGAGTGAGTGAGTGTGAGTGTGTGTGTGTTGAGTGTGTGTGTGTGTGTGCGTGAGTGAGTGAGTGAGTGAGTGAGTGAGTGAGTGAGTGAGTGAGTGAGTGAGTGAGTGAGTGAGTGAGTGTGTGTGTGTGTGTGTGTGTGAGTGTGTGTGTAGTCTTGCATTGTAACACACACACACACACACATATAAGCAGAGGGAGTACAAGGCCACTTCCAAATGCCAAGGTTTGTTCAGACTGTTGTGTGGATAAATATCTAATGCTGTAAATGTTATGTGTAATTTGTTATGGGCCCCTGTGTGTGTGTGTGTGTGTGTGTGTGTGTGTGTGTGTGTGTGTGTGTGTGTGTGTGTGTGTGTGTGTGTTTGTGTGTGGTGTGTGTGTGTGTGTGTGTGTGATGCTGTCAGAAAATTGGAGGTAAACGAGTCCTTCAAATATTGCCACGAAACATAATCTATAGGGAAGGAGCTTGTTTTGTGGCATAGTTTGGAGGAATCAGTAGCCCCCGAATTTATTAATAAGAGAATACCCCCCCCCCTCCCCCTTCCCTTAACTGAAAAAGCTATAGATAAATTAAATAAAGGAATTGGTGTATTTCTGCTTGGATTAAAAATAAAATGTGTATTATTATTATTATTATTATGTTTGTTGTTTTGTAATGTAAGACTATGTAACTGTAATACATTATTATTATTATGTTTGTTGTTTTGTAATGTAAGACTATGTAACTGTAATACAACATTATTATTATTATTATTATTATGTTTGTTGTTTTGTAATGTAAGACTATGTAACAGTAATACAACATTATTATTATTATTATTATTATTAGGTTTGTTGTTTTGTAATGTAAGACTATGTAACTGTAATACAACATTATTATTATTATTATTATTATTAGGTTTGTTGTTTTGTAATGTAAGACTATGTAACTGTAATACAACATTATTATTATTATTATTATTATTATTATGTTTGTTGTTTTGTAATGTAAGACTATGTAACTGTAATACATTATTATTATTATTATTATTATTATTAGGTTTGTTGTTTTGTAATGTAAGACTATGTAACTGTAATACAACATTACTATTATTATTATTAGGTTTGTTGTTTTGGTAATCACTGAGTCACTTGGTACACACACACACACACACACACACACACACACACACACACACACACACACACACACACACACACACACTGCAGTACTTCCACAATAATGAATGACCTCTCTTTACATCATAATAGCCTGTGTAAGAATAATGAATGACCTCTCTTTACATAATGACCTCTCTTTACATAATAATAACCTGTGTAAGAATAATGAATGACCTCTCTTTAATTGTTCCAAAATACATAATTATCTCACAAAAGAGATTCCTTGCTCATATTCTAAGGTCATTGCTCTTGGTGTTAGTGTTGTTGTTGTTGTTGTTGTTATTGTTGTTGTCGTCATTGTTGTTGTTGTTAGTATAGGTATAGGTGTTGTAGTTGCTAGTATAGGTGTTGTTGTTGTTGTAATTTTATTGTAACTGCAGTGATTGGTAATTATGTAATGATGATAATTCTTATATAACAGTAATATGTTATGTGGTGTACAGTACGGTAGTTGTAATAAAGGTTATGACGTCAGTAAATTATCACATGGTTGACAAAACTCGCAAGGAAAGGAAGTGTTGGATACAAAATGGATTATAATGAACACACACACATATCCTTATTTAGACACATATATATACTCTTATTTATACACATATATACTGTATACACTTATTTTTACACTTATTTATACTTGTTTCTACACATATATACACTCTATCATAATGAGCACACACATATATACTTATTTTTACACACATATATACTTAATTATACACACATATATACTTATCTATACACATATATACTGTACACTTGTTTATACACATATACTCTATCATTATGAGCACACACATATATACTTATTTATACACACATATATACTTAATTATACACACATATATACTTATCTATACACATATATACTGTACACTTATTTCTACACATATATACACTCTATCATTATGAGCACACACATATATACTTATTTCCACACATACATACACTTATTTATATACACACACATACACATGGAAAGAGATGCTATGGTTGTGTTTAATTAAGGGAGGAATCTCTTTATTATATAGTAAATTAGAAGGCTACTGATTCCTCCAAAGTATGCCAGGAAACAGAACCAGATGAAAAAAAAATAATGGTGTTTGTTCTGTTGCTTGGAATAGTTTGGAGGAATCATTTACTCCGGATTTACCAACAGTGTACAGTACTTTCCCCTTAAAGGACCCTGTGTGTGTGTGTGTGTGTGTGTGTGTGTGTGTGTGTGTGCGTGTGTGTGTGTGTGTGTGTGTGTGTAAGACCTGGTGACTGGAAAGATTGGGATGGTAAAATATGCGTGGGTGTGTGCTTATGTACCAGTGAATGAAAAGAGTAGGACGGGGAGAGAGATGATGAGAGTGTTTTGGGAGGAGTTGAATGCATGTCTGAGAGGGATTGATAATGGAAGGAGAGTAGTGATGATGGGAGATATGAATGGAAAGGTGGGAGGTGAGGAAGTGGGAAGTATTGTGGGTAAATGGGGTGTTGAAGGAATAAATGGGAATGGTGAGTATCTGGTGGATGTCTGTGCTGAGAGGGGGTTGTTCTTGGCAAACACCTTCTTTCTGCACAAAATGATCCACAGGTATACATGGAAGAGAAGGGATGAGAGAGGAGAGCAAAAGAGTTTGATTGATTATGTGGCAGTGGATGAAAGGTTGAAGGAGGATGTGTACGATCCAAAAGTGGTGAGAGGAATGATACAATGCTCCGACCATTTTGCGGTGTTGGTAAGGATGAAGTTCAGGGTTAAGTGGGAATATAGTAGGTGGGATGAAGGGGTGAGGAACAAGAGGGTGGTGGCTAGTGGGAAATTAGATGTAGCAGAGTATAGGGAGGAATATAAGAGTAGGGTAGGTGAGGTGCTGGGGGATGCAAGGATGGGGATAGGGGAGGGAGTGGGAGTGAATGAATGATATGTATGAAATGTTTAAGACAATAGTATTGAGGACAGCAGCAGAGGTAGTGGGATACAAGACACAGAAAAGGGGCAAGAAAGGGAGTGCTTGGTGGTCAGAAGAAGTGAAAGATGCCATAGAGAAGAAAAGGAAGGCATATAGGAGAACATTACAGAGGAATGTGCCGGAAGAAGTGAGAGAGAGATGGAAGAGAGAATATAAAGTATGTAAGAGACAAGTGAAAAGGATGGTGAGTGAGAGTAAAAGGAGAGTGGATGAGGAGTTTGGCAGGAAACTGAGTGAAAAGTTTAAAGAGAACAAGAAATTATTTTGGAAGGAGGTGAAGAGAGAAAGAGGAGAAGGAAAGTCTGGTAGCGTGAGAATGAAGAGAGAGGATGGAGTTGCTGTCAGTGGAAGTGAGGAAGTGAAAGAAGTGTGGAAGAGACATTTTGATCGGTTGATGAATGGAGGGACGGGAGGGGAGGCGGTGGTGACATGCATGGGGATGGAGGAAGGTGGTAGATGACAGGATGTACAGGGAGAATTAGGAAGGGAAGAGGTTAGGAAAGCAATAGGAAAGTTGAAGATGTGAAAGGCACCAGGGGTGGATGGGATAACTGCTGAAATGTTAAAGTGTGGGGGGGAGGTAGTGGTGGAGTGGATGTTGCTTATATGTACATTGGCTTGGAGGCAGGGAGAGGTGCCAGAGGATTGGAGGAGAGCCATAATTGTACCTTTGTATAAGGGGAAGGGGAGTAAGGATGGGTGTGGTAGCTATAGGGGAATAAGCCTTCTTAGTGTACCGGGGAAGGTGTATGGGAAGGTTCTTATTGAGAGACTGATTGAAGTAACAGAGAATAAAGTTAGTGAGGAGCAGGGAGGGTTCAGAAAGGGTAGGGGATGTGTGGACCAAATATTTGCATTAAAATCAATAGTGGAGAAATATATTGGGAAGGGTAGAAAGTTGTATGCTGCCTTCATGGACTTGGAGAAGGCATACGATAGGGTTGATAGGAAAGCTATGTCAGAGATGTTGAGAATTTATGGTGTTGGGAGGTCCTTGCTGAAAAGCATTGAGGCCTTTCATGTAGAGGCAACAGCATGTGTATGGGTAGAGGGTGATCTAAGTGAGAGTTTTAATATTAGTGTAGGGCTGAGACAGGGATGTGTTATATTGCCATGGCTGTTCAATATATATATGGATGGTTGTATGAGAGAGATGAAAGCCAAAGTGAATGGTCTGGGGGTGAAGTTGAGGCTGAATGAAGCAAATTGGTCCTTGGTGGCAAGTTTATTTGTGGATGACACTGTGTTGATGGCTGAGAGTGGAAGGGAGTTACAGAGGGTGGTGGATGAGTTTCAGTCCGTGTGTAAGCGAAGAAGACTGAAGGTGAATGTTGGTAAGAGTAAAGTGATGGTATTTGAGAGGACCAAAACAGAAGTAATTGACTTTGCTACACCCTATAGAGTGGGAGTACCAACTGGGACAGAATGTGAGATAACTTTAGGGGGTGAGAGGATGGAGGAGGTGAGGGAATTCAAATATCTGGGAACAGTTCTGTGTAAACATGGAAGTATAGAAGGAGAAATCAGGGAGAGAGCAGTGAGGGGCAGGCAGGTCATATGTGCACTGGGGAGGATTATGAAGGGTAGAAATGTGAGTATGGAAGTGAAAAAGGGACTACGAAATAGTATAATCTTG
>JAWQEG010006166.1:0-22500 GCA_033782935.1 Petrolisthes cinctipes
GTTTATCACCTTCAGGGGCCTAATTACCTTAACCACCCTGGAATTAATTAGCACGAGTGAAGGGCCAATTAGCTCTTCTGGGAGACAGCATGAGGAAGATTGCAAGGGAGTTCTGTCTCTCTGTCTCTATCTCCATGTCTCTGTGTCTCTCTGTCTCTCTCTCTATCTTTCTGTCTCTATGTCTCTATCTCCATGTCTCTGTGTCTCTCTGTCTCTTTCTCTATCTTTCTGTCTCTATGTCTCTATCTCCATGTCTCTGTGTCTCTCTGTCTCTTTCTCTATCTTTCTGTCTCTATGTCTCTATCTCCATGTCTCTGTGTCTCTCTGTCTCTTTCTCTATCTTTCTGTCTCTCTGTCTCTATCTCCATGTCTCTGTGTCTCTCTGCCTCTTTCTCTATCTTTCTGTCTCTATGTCTCTATCTCCATCTCTCTGTGTCTTTCTGTCTCTTTCTCTATCTTTCTGTCTCTATGTCTCTATCTCCATGTCTCTGTGTCTCTGTGTCTCTTTCTCTATCTTTCTGTCTCTATGTCTCTATCTCCATGTCTCTGTGTCTCTCTGTCTCTTTCTCTATCTTTCTGTCTCTCTGTCTCTATCTCCATGTCTCTGTGTCTCTGTCTCTTTCTCTATCTTTCTGTCTCTATCTCCATGTCTCTGTGTCTCTCTGTCTCTTTCTCTATCTTTCTGTCTCTATGTCTCTATCTCCATGTCTCTGTGTCTCTCTGTCTCTTTCTCTATCTTTCTGTCTCTATGTCTCTATCTCCATGTCTCTCTCTCTTTCTCCATGTCTTTGAATCTTTGTCTCTATCTGTCTCTATCTCCATGTCTCTTACTCCATCTGTCTCTATCTCTGTCTCAATCTCTGTCTCTATCCGTCTATATCTATCTCTGTTTCTATCTATCTCTGTCTCTATCTCCATGTCTGTCTGTCTGTCTGGGTGTCTGTCTGTCTGTCTGTCTCTTTCTCTCTCACACACACTCACACATATATATGTATACACAGACACGTACACACACACAGAGAATTACCGAAACCCTCTCCCTGACACACACACACACACACACACACTGACACACACACACACACACAAACAAGATTATTACCTTCCCTAATGAACGTGGACGGTGACAAGCCAGACCCTGACCTGTCCCTAACCCGTCGGCCCTTGTCCCTAACAGAATTTACCATCGACTCTGCGAATTCTGAGAACTTCCTGATTTTTGTCAAGGTGGGTGAAAGGTGGAGGAGAATGAGTGGGATGGTGATGGAGAGGAGAGGAGAGGAGAATGAGTGGGATGGTGATGGAGAGGAGAGGAGAGGAGAATGAGTGGGATGGTGATGGAGAGGAGAGGAGAGGAGAATGAGTGGGATGGTGATGGAGAGAGGAGAGGAGAATGAGTGGGATGGTGATGGAGAGGAGGAGGGAGAGGAGAGGAGAGTGAGGAGTGGAGAGGAGAGGAGGAGAGGAGAGAGGAGAGGAGAGAGAGAGAGAGAGAGAGAGAGAGAGAGAGAGAGAGAGAGAGTGAGAGAGAGAGAGAGAGAGAGAGAGAGAGAGAGAATGAGATGGAGAGGGAGATAGTTGGGGGAGAGGGAGGTGGAGGAGGGAGATATGGAAGAGAATCCCCCCCCCCCCAAACACACTCACCCCACCACTCTCACTCCCCCACCACTCCCTCTACTCCCCTCCACCCCCAACACCACTCCCCCACACCACTCCCTCTACTCCCCAACATCCCCACACACACACACACTCTACTACTCCCCCACACCCTTCCCTCTACTCCATCCACATTCCCAACACCCCTTCTACTACCCCAACACACTACCCCATTCCTTTTACTCCCCCCCCACACACACACATACTCCCACACTCTCCCACTCCTACTACCACAACACACTACCCCACTCCTTTTACTCCCCCCCCACACACACACACATACTCCCCACACTCTCCCACTCCTACTCCCCCACCATTCTTCAACTTGCATCCATCCAGTCGACGAATGGCTCTGGAAAACAGATCATACATTAAGGAAAATCGAAGAAGAGGAATGAGGAACAAAGAGAATGGAAAAGAGGAAGGAGGAGGAGGAGGAGGGAAGGGGGAAATAAAAAGACGAACGAGAAGAAATGTGAAGAGAAAAAGAGAGGAGAGAGTGAAGAATTTTTAGATATAAAGAACAGAGAAGAGGGAAGAAATGAGAGGGTAGAGAGATGGAGGAGGTAAAATAAAATAGGGGAGAGATGGAAGAGTAGGGAAAAGAGGAGGAGGAGGAATGAGAGAAATAAAGAAAGAGGCTGTTGAAAGAAAAAAAATGGGAGAGGGAGAGAAAAGGGGAGGAGGAATGAGAGAAATAAAACCCGAGGAAGGAGGAGAGGAAGAGAAAAGAGGAAAAGGCTATAAAGAGGAAAGAAATGAAAAAATAAACAGAGGAGAGAGAATAAAGAAGAGAATTGATGACAGTACCTAGAATTTCAGGGTTTTCCTTTTTTGATATATTTCTATTTAATTTGAAGTTACACCAGATCAATTGAAATATGAAAGTGAAAATCATTTGAAAACAATAATAATAAAACTCCAAGTTTCTAACCAAGATGATTCATTGTACAGTAAGAGGTCAGAGTGCTTTAATTCCTCCAACTTATGGCACGAAACGGGATCAGGTTAACAAAAATAATGGTTTCCTGTTGCTTGGATTTTTTTGGCAGAATCGGTTGCTCCAGATTTGAGTTATCCATAGTATGTGTATTGAAACCTTATGTCCACAACCGTACATAAACTCGCTGACCCTAAAATCTATAGAGCCCACCCGAGTCGAAGAAGCCTGAGACCTGGGGCAGACGGTTTCTGGACGACAGCCCACCCAAGGCCTCCATTGGTTCGGGATGTGTGTGTGTGTGAGTGTGTGTGTGTGTGGTGGGTGGTGTGGGGGGTGTGGGTGTTTGGAGGCTGTGGGTGTTTGGAGGCTGTGGGTGATGTGGAGGGTGGGTGTGTGGGTGGGTGTGTGTGTGTGTGGGTGTATGTGTGGGTGGGTGGGTGTGGGTGTGTGTGAGAGAAAGAGAGAGAGGAGGGTAGAATGAGACGGTGTGTACAGAGTCGAGTCCTGTTCTGCATGTATGCTTGATAAGGGGCTCTCTGTTTGAAGTGTGTCTGTTTCATGTGTCCGCAACTGTACGTCCTCCCACTTAACCACGACAGCAGCGACCAGACAACAACTACCCCTTCCTCCCCACCACCACCACCACCACCACCACGGTCCAGACAACGCAATACGCCTCTGGGAAAACAAGCCAGAAATAGACACACCATCTGTGGTTTTGATTTTGCCTCTAAGTTTTGCGAAGGGAAGTCACACAATCACGTTCTCAGACACACACACACACACATTCTCTCTCTCTCTCTCTCTCTACACACACACACACACACACACACATTCTCTCTCTCTCTCTCTCTCTACACACACACACACACACACACACACATTCTCTCTCTCTCTCTCTCTCTCTCTCTCCCTCTCTCTCCCTCTCTCTCTCTCTCTCTCTCTCTCTCTCTCACACACACATAAAAACTGAGCAGCAATGACCTTCACCCGAGAAAGGAATAAATTATGGGATGTTTTTACCAGAAATGATGACGAAGACGGAATAAGCAAAACACACAGTCAGAAAAAAAGGTCAAAACAAGAGGCACGAGGAAGACGGAATAAGCAAAACACACACACACACACAGCAAGTCAGAAAAAGGTTAAAACAGTCACAAGAAAAACGGAATAAGAAATAAAATCAGAAAAAAAGGTCAAAACAGAGGCACGAGAGACACACACACAGAAAATATATCACACACACAAAGTCAGAAAAGAGGCCAAAATAGTCACGACATACCAAAAAAAAAAAAAAAAAAAAAAAAAAAAAAACACACACACACACACACACACACACAGAAAGTCAGAAAAACAATCAAAACAGAGTCACGAGGCAAAACACAGACCACTAACGGGGATACACAGCGTCAGTAATAAGGAGTCTGAGAAAACAACAAAATTGACCTCACAAGGCTTCCTCCATATCCAACAATAACATTACGGCCGGCGAGAAAGAGGGTGATGGGTGGGGGGGGGGGGGGGAGGAGGTTGGAAGTGTTTTGATGCGACGATATCAAGGTTGAAGGGAGTGTGTGTGTGTGTATGTGTATGTATGTATGTATATCTTCTTGTGTTGGGGTTGATATTTTTTGGAGGGCTTTTGATTCCTCCACACTATGAAAGGAAACAACAGCCTACCCAGGTATACAAACTAGGGGGGGGGAGGGGGGAATGTGTTTTGTTGCTTTGTTTGGAGGACTACAGACTCCAACAAAAAAGTCCCACTACAAGCGACCCTATTAGATTGGAGGAACTCGCGTGTGTGTGTGTGTGTGTGTGTGTGTGGAATGGAGGAGTCACTGATTCCTCCAAACTATGTCACGAAACCAAATGATCCCGTGGGCGTATTACCAAGGCAATTATTAGTCAAGTTTCTTGGTACACTTTGGAGGAATCAGTAGCTCTCTGCTTTCTCTCACGGCATATTATTATTATTCCCAAAGACGCAGATGTTAGGGGCGTAGGTAGGTGTGTGTGTGTGTGTTGTTATGACTGGTGGGCGAATGTTTATGTTGTGTGATAGCGTGTGTCGGGGAGGTTGGGGGGGTTGAGTGTGTGGGTTATTTTGAGTGAGCGGTAAGGAAAGTTATTTACGTGTGTGTGAGAGAGAGAGAGAGAGAGTAAAGACATATGTTTAATGTAAAAGCAAGTACAAGAGAATTGCCAATTGGAGAGGACAGGGTGAGAAGGGATGAGAAAGAGAAAGAATTTGTAGCACGAAATGAACGAGAGAGACAAGGGAGAGGGGAAAATGAATGAGGGGCGAGAAAAAGTCAGAATTTGTAAACTGCGATGAGAGAGAGAGAGGGGGTATGTACAGCCATGGCTGAAAGGCCATGAGCAGGGGATACAGCTATCTCTTGTAATTCTAAGAAAACAAAATGTGCCATAACATTACTAACATTTCGTCGAGCTGTGAGCTACCAGTCAGGGGGGTGTAAAAATTTATCTTATTCCAACTCTGTCCAGTATCGGCTGTGGCTTTGCATCACCCCATGCTCATGGACTTTCAGCCATGGCTGTACATGGAGTGGAGGATAAGTAAGAATGTCTGTTGATTGAATTACGATAATGAGACAATGAATGAGGAGAGGTAAAGATAGTTGAACGGAAGGGAAAATGTGAAAGGTATTAAGAGGGGGTGATTAAGAGGGAAAGATATGAGATGGAGATAAAATGAAAATTGAGAAGGAATATCGAAAAGAATTACCAGAGATAAAGAGGAAGAGAGAAAGAGAATAAGACATACACACAAGCCGAGAGAAAAAGAGGTTGGAAATATAACAAACAAAAATTGACCAGAATGTTTTAGGGATATGGCAAGGAAAGACAGAAACACAGACAGACAGACAAAGGCATGACAAATGAGAGAGAAACGAAAAAAGAGAAAAGTGAAAAATGGGACGATAGCAGAGACTGAAAAAAACAAAAACAAAAAAAAAGAAAAACAGATCGACAGGAGAAAAAACGGCCTTGAGAGAGAGAGAGAGAGAGAGAGAGAGAGAGAGAGAGAGAGAGAAAGAGAGAGGCGACACAGCACAGGTCTTAACTTTTACTCTCTTCAGTCAAACTACACGTGCCTCCACTCTCTCTCTCTCTCTCTCTCTCTCTCCCAAGCGAAGCAACTACTCGTGTCATTAAATCTAGACAACTTTCACCCTAAACTTTCAACACACTTTCGCCAGGGTAAAAAGAGGCTGTACTTCCTTCTCGAGACTGAATTATTGTTGTTCTCGAGTGTAGATTTTTGGGGGAGAGGGTGTAAATTTTTGGGGGTACGAGAGGAAGTAGATTTTGAGATCTTTAGTGGGTTTGGGAGATTCAGGTATTTATTATTTTTATTTATTATAATGCGAACTAGCAGAGAGAATAGATATTTTAGAGATCTGTTAGTTGTCCAGCGATTTGTGGGGATAGTTATTTTGCGATATATTTTTGTTCGATTCATTACGAGAACTAGCATCAAGATTAGATTTTTTTTTTTTTAGGTAGGTGGTAGGAAGATCTGGGGAAGTTTGATATTTTCTTGAGTTTTTAGAGGTAGGTTTGGAAAAACTTAAGAGGGTTTTTATATCACGTTCTGGCTACGGAGTTGGCAGATTATTACTTTAATTATGTAGTAGGTTCGTGATAAGCAGTCCTTTCTCTCCATTTCTTAGTTTCATTTTACCATTCGTGTCGCTTATATTTTCATCCAGTTATGTATTCCATTTTTTGTTTCCATCAGGACTTAACATTTGCCAGGATATTATTTAAAAGAAATGCAGATAAGACATTTGCCAGGATATTATTTAAAAGAAATGCAGATAAGAGAAAATATTGCAGATAAAAAAAAAAAAAAAAAAAAAAAAAAAAAATTCAGTTGGGTTCTAAAAGATGCAGGCATTTTAGCATTATTATTATTTTCCAACAATTTTAACACTTGTTCTTCCAATTAACTGTTCCAATCAAGCTTCATCCCCAGGTAGGATTTGAAAATTTACTACAAGTGTGACTAGAGCAAGGTAACCTCTCATTCTGTCATTTAAAACTCACAAAACACGTAGTACACTGTTGGTAAATGTGGACCAATCGATTCCTCTAAGCTATTCCAAGCAACAGACCACCATTATTATTGTTCATCTGGTCCTGTTTCCTGGCATACTCTGGAGGAAAACAATTGCTCTAAAGTACCAAAAGTGGATTACTCCCTAACTACATGGGTACAAAAGAATCCAGGGAGGGTACAAAAAATACAGGGCGTTTATAAACTATCTGAACAATTGTACATGGATATTACTGTAAAAGATCATTACATTTATGGACAGTTCAGATTTGTTATGGACACCCTGGACAACTACAAAGCATAATATACCAACATTTTTATAACTTAAGTAAGCATTTAAGGGAAGTAACCAGTTGTGGGCATACTGGAGCACACGTAGCTCTCCAAACTTAGGCCATAAAACACACATATCACACCGACAGATTGTGTTTCCTGGCAGAGTTTGGGGGAATCAGAACTTAATTTTCCACAGCAGGTTACTTCCCTTAAAACCATCCTATTCTGAATGGAAGATTCTTTTGGGGAAATTTAAAGGTCTCCGAATCCTCCAAACTATACCACAAAACAGATTCCCTCTTTGTAACACTGAAGGAGTCTTTTCTTGTATAGTTTGGAGGTATCAGTTTCCTTCCAACAAGAGAATCCCCCTTTAGTATACAAACAATACCTCCTTTGCCAGTGAGCGTAAAAAAACCCTCAGTTAATCCATCAGAAGGTAACCTATTGAGTCACGAGGGGAAAAAAAACTAGGCAAAGGAAAATTAACCAGGGATACCAGTGAACTTCAAGATGGCATTGTATTGTGAAAACTATTGTAGGTGGGAATATATTTTTGGTACATTGGAGCATCTTTATTCCTCCAAACTATGCCATGAAACAACAAATCACCATGTCTGAGAAGGGATCTTGTTTTATGGAATAGTTTGGAGGAATTAACAGTCATTCAATTTCCCTTAATTTAATAAAGCAAACTATCTTGAAATTCACAGACACCACCGGATAATACCAGTCAACACACACACCAAGAACACAAAACCCAAATAAGAGGGTGGACATTTACTCGACATACCCGTGTTGACTGGCTTACAATATTTACAGAGGTCAAATCACAGCCAGGTTTACGTTATACATTATACAAGAGGCTTTTTGAAGTGCAGTTGCCTTGCTTTCCTGCCATTATAATTTGCAGAGTCATTAAAACTCCTAATTTATGGCATACATGATAAAACTGCAAACTCATTACTCCACAACAGGGAATGAAAAAGATAATTAAAACAAGTAAAATAAAAAAATAAATAAAAAGTAAATACGTTCAGTATCAGACCAATATTGAATTAAACGAGGAAGAAACACATCTATAGAGCATTGAAGACCCTGTAGCACGAGGGAGGGGGTATGTAATGGGAGGGAGGGAGGGGGTATGTAATGGGAGGTACTGTAGGTGATGGGAGGAAAGAGGGTACGGTAGGTGATGGGAGGGAAGGGGTTGGTGATGGGAGAGAGGGGGTTTAAAATGGTAGTACAGGAATGCCGAATTGAAAGGAAGCGGTTCGGGTCCAAAGGTGCGCCAGAATTGACCATATTCACAAGTTTACCTGCAACCTGAAGGGCCAATGAGCATAAAAAAAAAAATTAACATTCACTGATCACTCCTTGAACGTGTTCTGTATGTCAATTCGGTTAATCAAGTGTACTAACGTTGCATGCAAGGTGGGTACAAATATAACACTAATACATGCCATACAAGTTATCAAATCATACCATGCACTGTGCCAACTCTAAACATGCAAATACTTCATGCATTCTACTGGTACTGTTCTGTGTGTGCGTGTGTGTTCATTTTCTGCAGGAGTGATCAGGGCCATATTTCCTCTTAATAATGGTTAAAAAAAAAAAAAAAAAAACGAATGCTAGAGTCTAGATATATTGATATAGTCTTTATAAAGTTTGATAAGAAGTCTGGCCAAGTCTGAACTTGAATGACTCAAAACGACTAGAAAGCCACCAAACTTCCTGAAGAAGGCATAAACGGCCAAAAGTAGAGTGAAACCCATCTAGGGAGAGCATCAATGTGGGGAAGGGTATACCGTTGAGAGAGTATACAGGAATAGGGTTAATCAACGTGGCTAACCTATTACTCCTGCCGTGAATTAATCTTGCTGCAGGAGTCGTACCAAGAGTAACGCAGCAATATTTCTTGTTCGATTTCCATTTCTTCCCCAGATTCTGTCTTTCTTCCTCCTCGTTCCTCTGACTGCGTTGGTGATGAACAGTAATGAAGAATGGTGGTTGTGAAGGAGAGATGTGGGGGTTTGCATCACTTCTCACTACACTCCTGCAATTGAAAGTTTTAACATTAACACAACGGTTGATTACTAGAGCTTGAAATGGAAAGGGTAACTCCTGACATTGTTAAAATTTACTTTCACCACTTACAGCTCAACAGTAGCATAAAAAAATAAACAATCTTTATCTTTTCCTCTACGACAAGAGACAAAAACCCTAAACAGTTTCCACTTTTGCTTCACTTCATCCCCAGTTAATTTAAAGTTGTGTAGAGTTTCGTGCAACCCAACCTCCCCTCCCCACACCACCACCCCTAACCTCCCTTGCTAGCATTACTATCCCTCTCCCCCACCATTAACAGCACCACCACCACCATCCCTCCCCCACCCACAACAGCAGCAGCAGCACCACCACCACTAACCCTCTCCCGGGCTCACCACCACCACCCCTCACTCCAGCGCCAACAATACTTCAAAACTTCATTGACACCGAGCCACACTGTGGATTACCATACAAAATTCATTCTCTAGAGAGTACAATAAATGGTTCTTACCGGCTGTTACTGTAGATCGCTTTTCTCTTCCCCATACAACACCAGCAGAGGAGGTAGTCGAGCAGGGAAAGTTTCTCCTAGGGAGTTTCAGCAGAGGCATACCGACGTCCATATTCACTACAGCAGAATTACTTGGTCTCCACTTCTGAGGTAACCAGGGCATATACAGGGGGGGGGGGGGTCATCTCCGGAGGTAACCAGGGCATACACTCTACAGCCGCCCGGGCATCTTCAATATAAAATATCTTGTCAAATGAAGGTCCTCAATAGAAAGCACTGGAGGGCCTGGGAGAAACCGACCAATACAGCAGGTAGTGATGCTTTCCCAGTGGCGTCACACCTGTTGAGGAGCAATGCATTAGGGAAACAGGTGATGTACAGTAATGTTTTTTTTTTTTTTGCACGTGTTAAGATCTTCAATACTTTAATCTAGTTCATACTAAAAACTTTAGATTTACAGTGAAAGCAAGAAATTTCATTTTTGAAATTCTGAATCAACTCTACACTTTAACCCGAATTAATGTCTACACAAATACTACAAGAGTACTTACCAACATTTACTTCTGAAGATCTTTTAGTCAGTCCCAGTAGCCAAACTTTCCGTCGTCGTAGTCTCTTGGTGTTCCTCCGTCGTCGGTCATCTTCATTGAGACTTCGTTCGTTCGTCCGTCACCAGTCATTGTTGGTACTAGATCCTCGTCCTCAGGTCTTTTCAGTCTATACATGTTCAGTCCTCAGTCATTATTAGTTCGTTCGTCATCAGTCCCACTCAGTCGTTCCTTCGTCAGTATCAGTCATCGTTCGTTCGTCATAAATCCCACCATGTCGTTCCTTCGCCAGTATCAATTATCGTTCGTTCGTCATCAGTCCCTTCTCAATTCCTTCGTTTCTCCTCCACATCTCCCACCGTCAACTCCATCTCATTCTCTCCACAATGCCACACCACCACTCCCTTCCGTCTCGCTCATCAATACAATATCTCTCTCCACCACCAACCAAGTCTAATTTCTCGGCCCACCACCAATACCCCACGTCTCGCTCCAATTCTAGTTCCACCACCAGCCTTCTTTTGTCTCGCTCCACGCCTCGTTCCACCACCAACCTTCTGTCTTGCACAATCACCCCTTAATGTCTCCAGGTCTCTCCACCACCCAGTCTCGCTCCTCGACCACCTTTCCTCGCTCCACCACAATGTCTCTCCACCACCACATTACCTCGCTCCACCACCACATTTCCTCTCCACCACCACAATGTCTCTCCACCACTACTTTTACTTTTCTGTCAACCACCACATATCTAAGTCTCGCTCCATCCACCTGCCCTCCTCCACATTTCTCGCTCCATCCACCTGCCCTCCTCCACATTTCTCTCTCCATCCACCTGCCCTCCTCCACATTTCTCTCTCCATCCACCTGCCCTCCTCCACATTTCTCTCTCCATCCACCTGCCCTCCACATTTCTCTCTCCATCCACCTGCCCTCCTCCACATTTCTCTCTCCATCCACCTGCCCTCCTCCACATTTCTCTCTCCATCCACCTGCCCTCCTCCACATTTCTCTCTCCATCCACCTGCCCTCCTCCACATTTCTCTCTCCATCCACCTGCCCTCCTCCACATTTCTCTCTCCATCCACCTGCCCTCCTCCACATTTCTCTCTCCATCCACCTGCCCTCCTCCACATTTCTCTCTCCATCCACCTGCCCTCCTCCACATTTCTCTCTCCATCCACCTGCCCTCCTCCACATTTCTCTCTCCATCCACCTGCCCTCCTCCACATTTCTCTCTCCATCCACCTGCCCTCCTCCACATTTCTCTCTCCATCCACCTGCCCTCCTCCACATTTCTCTCTCCATCCACCTGCCCTCCTCCACATTTCTCTCTCCATCCACCTGCCCTCCTCCACATTTCTCTCTCCATCCACCTGCCCTCCTCCACATTTCTCTCTCCATCCACCTGCCCTCCTCCACATTTCTCTCTCCATCCACCTGCCCTCCTCCACATTTCTCTCTCCATCCACCTGCCCTCCTCCACATTTCTCTCTCCATCCACCTGCCCTCCTCCACATTTCTCTCTCCATCCACCTGCCCTCCTCCACATTTCTCTCTCCATCCACCTGCCCTCCTCCACATTTCTCTCTCCATCCACCTGCCCTCCTCCACATTTCTCTCTCCATCCACCTGCCCTCCTCCACATTTCTCTCTCCATCCACCTGCCCTCCTCCACATTTCTCTCTCCATCCACCTGCCCTCCTCCACATTTCTCTCTCCATCCACCTGCCCTCCTCCACATTTCTCTCTCCATCCACCTGCCCTCCTCCACATTTCTCTCTCCATCCACCTGCCCTCCTCCACATTTCTCTCTCCATCCACCTGCCCTCCTCCACATTTCTCTCTCCATCCACCTGCCCTCCTCCACATTTCTCTCTCCATCCACCTGCCCTCCTCCACATTTCTCTCTCCATCCACCTGCCCTCCTCCACATTTCTCTCTCCATCCACCTGCCCTCCTCCACATTTCTCTCTCCATCCACCTGCCCTCCTCCACATTTCTCTCTCCATCCACCTGCCCTCCTCCACATTTCTCTCTCCATCCACCTGCCCTCCTCCACATTTCTCTCTCCATCCACCTGCCCTCCTCCACATTTCTCTCTCCATCCACCTGCCCTCCTCCACATTTCTCTCTCCATCCACCTGCCCTCCTCCACATTTCTCTCTCCATCCACCTGCCCTCCTCCACATTTCTCTCTCCATCCACCTGCCCTCCTCCACATTTCTCTCTCCATCCACCTGCCCTCCTCCACATTTCTCTCTCCATCCACCTGCCCTCCTCCACATTTCTCTCTCCATCCACCTGCCCTCCTCCACATTTCTCTCTCCATCCACCTGCCCTCCTCCACATTTCTCTCTCCATCCACCTGCCCTCCTCCACATTTCTCTCTCCATCCACCTGCCCTCCTCCACATTTCTCTCTCCATCCACCTGCCCTCCTCCACATTTCTCTCTCCATCCACCTGCCCTCCTCCACATTTCTCTCTCCATCCACCTGCCCTCCTCCACATTTCTCTCTCCATCCACCTGCCCTCCTCCACATTTCTCTCTCCATCCACCTGCCCTCCTCCACATTTCTCTCTCCATCCACCTGCCCTCCTCCACATTTCTCTCTCCATCCACCTGCCCTCCTCCACATTTCTCTCTCCATCCACCTGCCCTCCTCCACATTTCTCTCTCCATCCACCTGCCCTCCTCCACATTTCTCTCTCCATCCACCTGCCCTCCTCCACATTTCTCTCCATCCACCTGCCCTCCTCCACATTTCTCTCCATCCACCTGCCCTCCTCCACATTTCTCTCTCCATCCACCTGCCCTCCTCCACACCACCATCTCCATCCACCTTCCCTCCTCCACACCACCATCTCCATCCACCTTCCCTCCTCCACATTTCTCTCCATCCACCTTCCCTCCTCCACATTTCTCTCCATCCACCTTCCCTCCACATTTCTCTCCATCCACCTTCCCTCCTCCACATCCCTCAATCCATCCACCTTCCCTCCTCCACATCCCTCAATCCATCCACCTTCCCTTCCCTCCTCCACATCCCCATCCATCTTCCCTCCTCCACATCCCTCAATCCATCCACCTTCCCTCCACATTCTCATCATCCACATTCCCATCTCCATCCACCTTCCCATCTCCATCCACCTTCCCATACCTCCAATCTTCCTTCCTCCACATCCCTCCAACATTCCTTCCTCCACATCTCTCCATCCACCTTCCTCCACATTTCTCTCTCCATCCACCTTCCTTCCTCCACATCCCTCTCTCCATCCACCTTCCTTCCTTCCTTCCTCCACATTTCTCTCTCCATCCACCTTCCTTCCTCCACATCCCTCTCTCCATCCACCTTCCTTCCTCCACATCCCTCAATCTCCATCCACCTTCCTTCCTTCCTTCCTCCACATCCCTCAATCTCCATCCACCTTCCCTCCTCCACATACCCATCTCCATCCACATACCCATCTCCATCCACCTTCCCTCCTCCACATACCCATCTCCATCCACCTTCCCTCCTCCACATACCCATCTCCATCCACCTTCCCTCATCCACATACCCATCTCCATCCACCTTCCCTCCTCCACATACCCATCTCCATCCACCTTCCCTCATCCACATACCCATCTCCATCCACCTTCCCTCCTCCACATACCCATCTCCATCAACCTTCCCTCCTCCACATCCCTCAATCCATCCATCCACCTTCCCTCCTCCACATCCCTCAATCCATCCATCCACCTTCCCTCCTCCACATCCCTCAATCCATCCACCTTCCCTCCTCCACATCCCTCAATCCATCCACCTTCCCTCCTCCACATCCCTCAATCCATCCACCTTCCTCCCTCCACATCCCTCAATCCATCCACCTTCCCCCCTCCACATCCCTCAATCCATCCACCTTCCCCCCTCCACATCCCTCAATCCATCCACCTTCCCTCCTCCACATCCCTCAATCCATCCACCTTCCCTCCTCCACATCCCTCAATCCATCCACCTTCCCTCCTCCACATCCCTCAATCCATCCACCTTCCCTACACACACACACACACACACACACACACACACACACACAGAACCAAAAACACTGCTTCAGCACATGTCACAAACACAGGAACACCTTCACCTGCAGAAAAAAAAATAAACAAAGATATAGTACCAACACATTACACTGTTCAACCCTACTGGAGCCTGACATCTTTAAATTAGCTTCACTTAGTTTGAGACCCACACGCCTGGCATTTCCAGACCAAAAGCCATCAGTACCCGGAGTAAACACGCCTGCCTACCTAGCCCCTACCTAACCGTGTACCTAGCGCGAGAAAAGAGGGTTGAAAAATAATAATAAAATGCTCCGAGTACTGTGACCCCACTACAAAAACAAATTGAAATAAAGTTGCAAGTCTCATTCTAAGGAACCTAAGCCAGGACAGAGGGTTGAACGGGAGGGGGTCTTAAAGTCCAGGTTTAACACTCACTCCATCTCCCGCGAAGAGTTGCTCCAGCGATGGTTTGAAGAGATTTGACCAACCTGTAAATGCAAAAAATGTAATTAGTAAGTGACCTCTGCCTGCAAGGGTTTTAAAATTTTCCTTATATAACAGATCAGTGAGTTAATTAAAGTCGTGAGTAATATAAAAGATTTAAAAGTCGAGATAACTGCTGAAAATGAGTAAAAGTGAATAAAATTGACAGGATGGCTAAATTTCAAATTTTTATATACGTTCTTTTAGGCTGAAAAAATATTGTCAAGGAAAAGTTAAAATATGTAAGGAGTCTGCTAAATTATTCATTGCCCTTACCTTAACGAAGAGAAGCATTAGCGATGTGTCGAGACTATTCGACAGTGAAAAAGGTCTTGAGCAATTCACACTGTCGCAATGATCTTGACATTACACACGAACATTAACTGGAGCGACACACCACACAAGCAACGTCTTGAGCCAAGCGCATTGAACGAGCGGCCAGGAAAGACAGACACCGTTGAGAGAAGATTATACACAAAGCTTGGCAGAGGACTGGATTCTTTAATATTGTTCTGAACCGATAGTTACTGCTGGTAATCTCATATACACACTTCATATATTTGTCTGCTTGGTAGGATTGCAACCCACAGCTCCGCATTACACATCTGCAACAAAAGAGAACCGTGAGTAAATTCTGCATAACTACATTAAATGATCTACAATTTTCTTGAATCATATTTCCCCACTAACACAAAACGAACAACTATAAAAATTCTGGCAAACCGGCAGCACTAATAATATCCAACATAATGAGTAGGCAACGATGACCAGCCGGCTTCAACAAACATTAAACTTTCTAACAAATAAATAACATAGGTTCTAAATCAACAAGTCCACAGCACAATACAGTATTAATTACCTACAGGAACAAAGACAAACTTAAACATTTACACTACACTTACATTTAACTTGTAACGAGAGGGAGAGATATCAAGGACTACGTCTTCACCCTGTGAAAACTGGAGGTGGAGTGGCCTGGGTAGGAACGTCGATCAGCGACGTGCCCTCGCCATCTAGCCTCGCACCGTCGTCCGAATCCTTGCCACGACTTGGAATCTTATGCTACGTGATCAATCCGGGTTAGTGTAGTGGAGAATTCATTAACAGTGGAGGAGATGAATTAGTGTAAAGTGAATCTGTATGCGAGGTTAATATATCTAGCCATCAATGAGACAAAATAAGTGGATATGAGAGTACGGAGATGTGGATATGAATCGAAGGCAGGGAGGGAAAAGACGGGTAACAGGGAGGAGTCTAGATGGAGGAAGGAAAGGGGGGGGGGGATATGGGAGGTATAGGGTGTGGTGCGAGATGGGAGTAGGGGATCCCGGAAGTGGAAGCAAACTACACAGGGGTAGGAGGGAGGGAAGGAATGGGGGAGTAAGGTGGGGGGTGAGAGAGACGGGGGTTGAGAGGCCAAGGAGTATAATTGACAGTCTAATTATATTCCGGCTAATTAATTCGTCTGAAGGAATAATATGAGACTTCACAAGAATCACAAACATTAATAAACTCCTTGAATAGTATTTTTTCAAGAAGGGGTTTACATGAAAATAACTATAGAATCGGAAGCCTCATTCGAGTGGACCGAGTGAAATAGGGGTTGGTGTGGGGTGGATGGCAACAAAGTATTCCTCCCCCTCCCCCCACCACACACACTACAACGACTCCTGCTGATCCCACACCTTGTAGCTTATGCAGGGTTACCAATCTGAGGTGAGCAAATATTGTCCACTTGTTTTCTATAATGTCTTTTCTATGTTAATGTGTGACGCATACGATATTGTCCAGACGATGAAAATATTAACATTGCTCCTAGTAACGTCAAGCTTATTACTGTCTGTACACTATGAAATGCATTGCTGACTAAATTCTCGTCAACGTTGGTGTAACACTTTATGTTATTTGTGTCAATTAACAAACTGCTTGGTACTGCTTCTTTTTGCTTACTATTAATGCTTAGCTTTTAACAAATACTATCTTTAAAGTACGATAGCTGAACATATATGTGTATATAACATTTCAAACGGTACAACCAATATAAGACTTGTATCGTAATACTAGGCTACTACTGCAACTACTATTACAAGCCAAATACAAGGCTACTACTGCTACTACTATTACAAGCCAACTATTAGGCTACTACTGCTACTACTATTACGAGCCAAATCCGTATAACTGCAATATGAACTAAACCTGTGCCCCACAAAATAAAATCCTTTTGCCTCTACACCATCAGAGGAAACAGCACAGTGCAATTCATCATGCCATACAATATATCGATGATGGAATAATAAAAAAAAACTGTAGCCTACACACACACACACTCACAATATTCTCTCCAACATGTCTTCACCATCACCATCATCACTATTCCTTACTACCCACATCTCCTCGATCACCATCACCACCACCATTTGCTTCTCCTATTTTCTCTTCTCCATCACACCCTCACCACCACCTCCACCAGCACCACCTCCATCACTATTCCTTACTACCCACATCTCTATCACCACTACCACTATTGCTTCTCTCCTATTTTCTCTTCTCCATCACACCCTCACCACCACCACTCGTTTCTCTTCTCCATCACACACTCACCACCACCTCCATCACTACATCTCTACCACCACCACCTTCATCACTAATTCTCACTACCCACACCACCACCACCACCACCACCACTATTGCTTCTCTCCTATTCTCTCGTCTCTCCCTCTGCACCCAGCCTCTCTTCCCTCCCCCCAGTCAGTTCGTGTTTGTACTCCTGCAGGTAGGTCTGTAATTGGGCGTGCCAGTTTGCAGGGAACATTTCCATTAGTGCCCAAGCGGCTACCCAGATTAATCACGGGTTTGGGGAATTGAGGAGGTCCGGGTAAGGTGGATAATTCTCAAGACATTTAAATTCATGGCGTTTGGGAATTTAGATGTTGTGAGTGGGAAATAATAATGGATTGATTTATAATAGGCGTAGCAACAGCGAAGTCATATAGCGCCAGAGGAAAGTAATAGAGAGGTGAAATCGAAAGCAGGAAGGAAATAGACGGAAATATACAGTTGAAGGACTGAAAGGGTGTGGTTGGGGCCGAAGGGGTGCTAAAATCCTTAAAGTGTTGCTTCCATCACTACAGGCAATACCTTACTACGAGGGAGAAATTATTATATACCTCTACAACAACTACTACTACCCACTACTACTACTACTACTACTACTACTACTTCAATAACTACCACCCACTACAATCACCACTACTACTACTACCACCACCACCACAATCACCACCACCCACAACCACCACCACCACCATCATCATCAACCACCACCATCACTCATCACACCTCACCTTCTCCCAACACCACACATAACAGTCAAGGCAGCAGGGTCGTAGGGAATGGTTTACACTCGTCATTAGGGCTCAGAATGGTGTAATATTTCCCCTGACTTTCGCTCTTACGGCCCTTGACGCCTTTTGACACCCGAGTTTCGATCACCCTTGCCGCTGTCGTAATGTTTTTTTTTTTTTTTTTTTTTTTTGGTTCGTTCTCGTTCTGACGATTGGCGCGATGTGTACAGTTGGGGGCGAAAGTTTGTTTGTTCCTTCTCGCACTCACTCACTCGCTCACTCACTCTCTCACTCTCCTTGGACCTGTGTGTGTGTGTGTGTGTGTGTGTGTGTGTGTGTTTTGACATTCTTCGGTTTATTTGTCTCGCTTGTGGTATTTTATTATGTTTTGTGCAGTACTTATATATAGACAGATGGAAAGATATATAAATTGATAGATAGATCAATAACATACATACATACATAGAGTAACAGGAAAAAAACAGACAGGCACAGCAAGATAGATAGATAAATACATAGACAAAGCAAACACACACACACACATATATATATATATACATCAACTTAGAATCACTTATTCCTCTCTCTCTCACACACACACACACCCACATCAACACAGAATCACCTCTTCCTCACACACACACACACACAGACACACACATCGATGCTATAAAGTGTGTCAGCGTGCATATAACACACACACTCACACACACACACACACAGAATCACCTCTTCCTCACACAAACACACACACACACACACACACACACACACACAGAATCACCTCTTCCTCACACACACACACACACACACACACACACACACATCGAGGCTATAAAGTGAGTCGGCGTGCATATAAATTTTTTGCTCCGACTGTAGACTGGTATTGGCAACACTGGCCCCCCCTGGTATAAATGGTGAAGGGGGAGGGAGGGAGGTGGCTGATTGGTGAGGGTAGGGGGGGTGAAGGGGGAGAATTAGTGCCCGAGGTGTGTGTGTGTGTGTGTGTGTGTGTGTCTATTAATTTACCTATCTGTCTCATTTTGAATTTTTGTTTGTATGTACGTATGAATGTATCGATCTTCTTAAAATGAAAATTATTACATAAAAATAATTTACATCAATAATTGTAAACTATCCCTTTCAAGCCTTATTCTATACTATACCTTTCCTTACCCTTGTAGGTTAGATAGAATAGCATACTCAGGCATCCTCGTAAGGACCAGTAGGTCTGTTGCTGTTTGAATGTCATTTGTAATCCTTTGTAATTCTTAAAAAAAAAAAAAAAAAAAAAAAAAAAACACGCTCCCCCTCCTACTCGCTTCCTCTTTTCTCCTCCCTCTCAAAAAAATAAAGTGACAAGACAAAGTAAGGAAATAAGAACTGTCCCTTCCCCGTTCTCGCCCCCTCCCCTTCCCTCCCCTTCCCTCCTATTGCCCCCCCTCCCCTTTCCTCCCATTCCTTCCCCTTCCCTTCCATTCCCTTCCCTTCCCTCCCATTCCCTTCCCTCCCCTTCCCTCCTATTGCCTCCCCTCCCCTTTCCTCCCATTCCCTCCCCTTCCCTCCCCTCCCCTCCCCTCCCCTTCCCTCCTATTGCCTCCCCTCCCCTTTCCTCCCATTCCCTCCCCTTCCCTCCCCTCCCCTTCCCTCCCCTTCCCTCCTATTGCCTCCCCTCCCCTTTCCTCCCATTCCCTCCCCTTCCCTCCCCTCCCCTTCCCTCCCCTTCCCTCCTATTGCCTCCCCTCCCCTTTCCTCCCATTCCCTCCCCTTCCCTCCCCTCCCCTTCCCTCCCCTTCCCTCCTATTGCCTCCCCTCCCCTTTCCTCCCATTCCCTCCCACTCAACAACATAGCACAAAATATAAAAGTAACAACTGTTCCCCCCCTCCAGCCTTCTCCCCCTCCCCCCATCTCCCCACCACACTCCCTTCTCTCCCCTCCCCCCCGACATAAAAAATGACACAAAATAAAAAATAAATAAAAACAGTCCCACCCTACTTCCTCACCTCCTCTCGCCTTCCCTCCTCTCCCCCCACCCTCCCCCTCCCCACCCCTCTCAAACAAAATGACATGAAATAAAAAATAAAAACAGTTCCCCCCCCTTCCTCACTCTCCCCCTCCCCCTCCCCCCTCTCCTCTGCACCGTACCTAATTTGCATATCACAAAAAGCTGCCACATTAATCATCCCGACACAGATGTGACCCGCTCTCGTCTCGTCACACACCGGACTAACTAACTAACCAACGTGTGTGTGAATAGTGTAGTAGTAGTAGTGGTGGTGGTGGTTAGTGGTGGTTAATAGTCTCGTCACACACCGGACTAACTAACTAACCAACGTGTGTGTGTGTGTGTGTGTGTGTGTGAATAGTGTAGTAGTAGTAGTAGTGGTGGTGATGGTTAGTGGTGGTTAATAGTCTCGTCACACACCGGACTAACTAACTAACCAACGTGTGTGTGTGTGTGTGTGTGTGTGTGAATAGTGTAGTAGTAGTAGTAGTGGTGGTGGTGGTTGTTAGTGGTGGTTAATAGTCTCGTCACACACCGGACTAACTAACTAACCAACGTGTGTGTGTGTGTGTGTGTGTGTGAATAGTGTAGTAGTAGTAGTAGTAGTAGTAGTGGTGATGGTTAGTGGTGGTTAATAGTCTCGTCACACACCGGACTAACTAACTAACCAACGTGTGTGTGTGTGTGTGTGTGTGTGTGTGAATAGTGTAGTAGTAGTAGTAGTAGTAGTGGTGGTGGTGGATAGTGGTGGTTAATAGTCTCGTCACACACCGGACTAACTAACTAACCAACGTGTGTGTGTGTGTGTGTGTGTGTGTGAATAGTGTAGTAGTAGTAGTAGTGGTGGTGGTGGTGGTTAGTGGTGGTTAATAGTCTCGTCACACACCGGACTAACTAACTAACCAACGTGTGTGTGAATAGTGTAGTAGTAGTAGTGGTGGTGGTGGTTAGTGGTGGTTAATAGTCTCGTCACACACCGGACTAACTAACTAACCAACGTGTGTGTGTGTGTGTGTGTGTGTGTGAATAGTGTAGTAGTAGTAGTAGTGGTGGTGGTGGTTAGTGGTGGTTAATAGTCTCGTCACACACCGGACTAACTAACTAACCAACGTGTGTGTGTGTGTGTGTTGTGTGAATAGTGTAGTAGTAGTAGTAGTGGTGGTGGTGGTTAGTGGTGGTTAATAGTCTCGTCACACACTGGACTAACTAACTAACCAACGTGTGTGTGTGTGTGTGTTGTGTGAATAGTGTAGTAGTAGTAGTAGTGGTGGTGGTGGTTAGTGGTGGTTAATAGTCTCGTCACACACCGGACTAACTAACTAACCAACGTGTGTGTGTGTGTGTGTGTGTGAATAGTGTAGTAGTAGTAGTAGTAGTGGTGGTGGTGGTTAGTGGTGGTTAATAGTCTCGTCACACACCGGACTAACTAACTAACCAACGTGTGTGTGTGTGTGTGTGTGTGTGAATAGTGTAGTAGTAGTAGTAGTGGTGGTGATGGTTAGTGGTGGTTAATAGTCTCGTCACACACCGGACTAACTAACTAACCAACGTGTGTGTGTGTGTGTGTGTGTGTGTGTGTGTGTGAATAGTGTAGTAGTAGTAGTGGTGGTGGTGGTTAGTGGTGGTTAATAGTCTCGTCACACACCGGACTAACTAACTAACCAACGTGTGTGTGTGTGTGTGTGTGTGTGTAAATAGTGTAGTAGTAGTAGTAGTAGTAGTAGTGGTGGTGGTAGTGGTTAGTGGTGTGTGGTGGTCAAAAATGTTGGCTCGTATAGTGATGATATATATATGTAGGGTAGTTTGTTTTGGTACACAGGAAGGAAGGAGTAAGTAAGGTATAGGGGTAGCAGATCGTGTGTGTGTGTGTGTTTGTGTGTGTATAGTAGTAGTAGTAGTGGTGATAGTGGGTCAATAATGTCGGTTCGCGTAGTGATGATTCCAATCTATACTATTCTTGTGAGATGTTGATAGACTTGGTACATACACACTACAGTACACAGGAAGGAAGGCAGGAGTGAGATCAGTGGTAAGATGAAAACGAAAAGAAGGAGTAAGATAATGAATAAGTAAGAGGTAGGCTAATCAAAACATTGGAAAGAGGTGAAAAGGAGTAAGAAGTGTGAAAGAAGAAGGAAACGCAGGAAGATAGAAGATAAAAGGTAGGACAGTGAGTGGAAGAAAAGGTCAAGCAGAAAGAAGGAGAAAATTAATGGGTCTGTAGTAGAGATAAGATAAGGGAAATTAGCATATCACTAGGCCGGGGTGTTGTTAACGTGGGGTTTGTACAGCGAACGAGTGTGGAGCTCCCTAAACCCACCCACAGCTACACATACTAACTTTATTTTAAACTTACTCATGACAACCCACTCCAGGCAACACGAAAAATACACTCATAATAATGCAATCGACACAGACACACACGCACAGTCTCTCTCTCTCTCTCTCTCTCTCTCTCTCTCTCTCTCTCTCTCTCTCTCTCTCTACAGAGATACACACCCAGATATAAGCATTACATTACCTGGCATTACTCCGTCGGGAGGAAGGTAAT
>JAWQEG010006167.1:0-31036 GCA_033782935.1 Petrolisthes cinctipes
CACTGTTCTGGACGAGTATCTGAGAGCGTCTGGCTGCCTGTGGTCATCTGGAGAAACTGGAGCATGGAAGAAGAGAGCAACGTGTAAAGGCCTGAGGAGGGGTGTGAAGGGAGTGGTCGGTAGTAGTAGTAATAGTGGTGGTAGTAGTAGTGCAATAGTAGTAGTAGTAGTAGTAGTAGTAGTAGTAGTTAGTAGTAGTAGTTAGTAGTAGTTAGTAGTAGTAGTAGTAGTGGCAGTGGTAGTAGTTAGTAGTTAGTAGTAGTAGTAGTAGTAGTAGTAGTAGTGGTGGTAGTAGTAGTAGTGGTGGTAATCAGTAGTAGTGGTGGTAATAGTTAGTAGTAGGAGACATAACTATAACACCTATCAGAAGGGCTTATAGATTATCATTAACCTCTGGATGATTGGGGGTTCCTTATGAGAAATCTTCTGGTTGTTTGGTTTATCTATATATTGAAGGTCAAGACAACTAAAAAGTCTACGGAATATTGACACGCTCGCGTTTAATAAGATAATTAGTAAGGAGTAACTCACCAATTGTCTAGGTTGGTGTGTGTCATTTATGTGTGATTGGGTGTAGGTTTGTTGACAGGGAAATACTATGTACACACACACACACACACACATGACACATGCAGAGGAGAGAGTGAGAGAGAGGATGAGAGAGGAGAGAGAGATGAGAGGAGAGAGAGAGAGAGAGAGGAGAGAGAGAGAGGAGAGAGAGAGGAGAGAGAGGAGAGAGGAGAGAGAGAGAGGACGAGCCACATTCGACCCCTCACCATGCATGCACCTTCTCACCCCTCATGCATACACCATCCCTCATTATGCCAGCGATCTCTCTTATTTATGACTGAACCCGCTTTGCCTTTCTCCGCTCTCGCTGCTTGCTGATTTGAATTACAATGGTGATAAATTGCAACGGGGTATATTTTACACACCAGGGCACGAGGGGAAGTGCAAGTGACGGGCTGAGTGGTGAAGTTACCAAGCACGAGTCCACCCGCTGAGAGATCGACCCCGCTCCCACCCCGGCCTGATCTTAATAATTCTTGTGGCCTACTCCCCGTGTCTGTGTGTGTGTGTGTGTGTGTGTGTGTGTGTGTGTGTGTGTGTGTGTGTGTGTGTGTGTGTGTGTGTGTGTGTGTGTGTGTGTGTGTGTGTGTGTGTGTGTGTGTGTGTGTGTGTACCAATATTTTGATGCTATAGATTCACTTTAAACCATGGTACGAGTTTGTATTACCAACTGTAGACTACATTACCTTTAATCATAAAAAATAAACAATAAAAACATTACTACCAGAACTCGCAGACTGAAGGTTTATATGTACACAATCATTATGTTCTTTACCGTACGAGGCTCAGAGACATTTTACTAACGTTTCCTTTTCTTTTCGGACAGATGCGTGTGGTCTGAGTGATCTGTCTCACATCGAGGGGTCTACAGGAGAAGTCCCAGTGTGCCCTAGAGGAATACTGTCGCACCCAGTACCCCAACCAGCCCACCAGGTTCGGGAAACTGCTGCTGCGCCTTCCTTCCCTCCGTACCGTCTCCTCCACCGTCATAGAGCAACTCTTCTTCGTTAGATTGGTGGGCAAGACGCCAATTGAGACCCTTATCAGGTGAGTCAGGGGCTGGTATCAATGTTCTGGTGGCAGGAATGGATTTAGTGCTGTGAAAATAGAGACACATTTATATATGTCATGTTGCAGCACCAACTGACGATCTTCATTTGTTTATTTTTCTACTATTTAGCAACTATCAGTAGTTTGACTAAAATATATGTGTAATTAAATGTAAATATTTGAGGAAATTATGTCATAAATATGCTAATTGACTCGAGTACCTAATGCTATAACTTTTATCAACTGTATTATTACTTAAGTGGTTTATGTATTTACACCCATAGATGTCATATCTTGACAGTTGTTTTGTCGAAATAAATATACGTTTGCTTCATATTATTCATAATCTGATGTAGTATTATAATTTGCAATCTTCTATCTATACTCAGTGTTAGGTGGGCAAGGTAATTCTGCCGTGGCCGCCTCCCCTACACAGGCACTAATCCTGCTCCTCCTCCCACAGGGACATTGCTGTTGTCCGGATCGACATTCAACTGGCCGTATATGGGCAGCATGTGACAAGCGGCTCTGGGCACGAATCCAGGCCTCACCCCTGGAAACGTGCCCACCTCAGCCGCTTCACATGCCCTCTCTCCTCCTGCCGCCCACGCCCTCACGTCCGTGGCACACGCCCCAGACCACAACCCATCACACCCCAACCGTTACTTCCTTCCAGCTGCCCACATTGGCGACCGCCTTTCGGTGATGAACCGCACATTCACCCCTCGTCTCACAGGCCCTCCAGACCCCTTCCTCGTCACCTGGCACCAGCCCTTCTCCCGCCCACTTCAGCCCACCACGCCTTCGCTCCCACCAACATTGTGAGCAGCCATGCTGGCCTGAGACAGGTTCCTCCCTGCCATACTGCACCCCGGCAGGAGTATTGGTACCAGCTGTAGGACAGTCTCAGTCTTGGCACATCAGGAAGGACGAGGTCAAGGTGTTGCTGTAGCGGCTCCCGGACACACCGAGAGTTGTCAAGGGCAAAAGTTCCGCCACATCTGCTGCTGACGGCTCCAAGGGGGAACTGTGGTGGGTGACACTCCTACCACACACTTGGTGGGGAACTGAGAAGGCAGACGTCCATGTTAGGGTTCTGTGCGACGAGACCCAACAATCCTCCAAATTAAAGGATGGATTAAAAATTCTGAAACAAAATACCTGTTATTGATTGAAGTGACTTCCACTAATCACCTAACTCGTTCAAACTCTGTAGGTGAGACGAGTAGCACCCTGGTGTGTGAGGACTCCAGTGATTCTCAGAGACAGGAGCTCAAACCAGGCCTCAGCCAGCCTCACCTGCGCCGGCACAGATGCGCAGCTGAAACACAAAATTGTAGATGTGTTCATCGTTAGGAAAAATCACTGAAAAGAAACACTTGAACAAAATAATAATAATAAATGATCCAACGAAAACCAAACAACAACAATTATTAAAGGGCAACATGGAAATACACGATGATTTCAGACAATTGAGTGCTCTGTTTAGGCTCTCGTAATAATTAATTGTTTGTTGAAGTGATGAACACGAGACACAGCGTAAAACGACACCCAGAACACGAAGAGTTTTTCTATCTATGTATATTTTGTATATATTCTGATGTAAGATTTTTTTTTATCATTATTTTTTTTTTTTTTTTCCGGGGTCGGGGGTGTGTGGGTGGGCCCGGCACTTGACATGTAGAGTACAGTCAGATCAGTAAGTGTTTGACCTGCTGACTTACCGCTCTCCTCTCTCCTTCCTCCTCCCCCAGCCTCTATACCTCTCCCTCATGCCTCTCCTCCTTCACACAGTTTATTACACTCATCTCGGACCCATCCTTTATTCCCTCCATTTTATCTTCCCCTTCATTCGCACTCTCACACTCTTTAACTCACATTCTCACTCTCACTCACATTCTTTACTCTCTTTTCTTCAACGCACATGCATGCACTCACCAAACTTCACACACCCACTTCTTTCGTCCCTTCACCCATGCATCCACTCTTCATTCACACACACACACACACACACACACACACACACACACACACACACACACACCCACACCCATCACCCACTCTAGGAACTCACGAGTCACTCATGTTACAATTCACCTCATAACACGGTTTACCTTGTAAGACCCAACCCCATTCACACACACACACACACACACACACACACACACACACACACACGTGATGTTTTATTTCAGCTCTGACCCAGTTCACACACACACACACACACACACACACACAGATGATGTTTTATTTCAGCTCTGACTCATTTCACACACACACACACACACACACACACATGGCTTATACATTTATCTTTTTCACATTAATTTTCTTCACTGGTGTTATCCCGGTGGAGTGGGAGGGAGGGAGGGGGGCGAGTGGTGAGGGCGAAGGGGGTGGGTCAGTCAGGAAGGATGCAGGGGGTAACAGTAACTTGTCCAGGTCAGGTTCAGTTGGGAGACTTTTCTACACCTGTGTCATTCCTTCCTCCACGCGACGAAGATGTTGTTGTTAGTGACAGAGAGTGAAAGAGAGTGAGCATCGGGTTTGTTGATACTTATAAGGTTCAGAACTCAAGGGAAAAAAAAAAAGGATGAGTTGACCGTAAAGACATTCCCAGGGCCGAGAAATTCCCAGACATGTATACAGTGTAGTCTTGATCCATAGTAAAACACACCACTCTTATAGTACATGTTGTTACATTCTTTGATTAATTAAACCTTGTATTTAAACAGTTCCTGATCTTATATTGGGAGGACCGTGGGGACTAGTGGGTACAGTTCAGGCTGCCTCGGTTCCAACCCTGGTGATGGCCGGCAAGATTTTCATTCATGTGTAGCTAAGAATGGGAATGAAGTGGATGACCTTTTCCCCTACTTTTTAATGAGATAGTATTGTGTATCTGGTGGCGTCTCAACTAATATTGGTCAGATATCGCCGCAAATGGAACAAAATCGCTTAAAAAGTTTGAGATAATACACATATCTTTAATAATGTGGTCAGTACTTGTAGGAGTGGTGTGTGTTACTGTAGATGCATGGCGACTGTGTATCGTATAGGTTATCCCTCACCTTGTGTTGCACAGAGCTGAGAAGGATTGCTACAGAGTTCGTTCTGACATTTAAGAGAAAATTGAGATTAAAAAAAAAAAAAGGGAAATATCCAGATCACAGGCGTACTTAAATGCACAGAGGGAAGGAGGGGGTGAGGGAGGTGGTGTAATATTTGTGTTGTTGTTGTGATGGTGGTGGTGGTGTGGCAAAGTCGAGTGGCATCAGATAATGGGTCAATCCAAAAGTCAGGAGTGAGGATACAGTACCTAAGGATGTATGTATGGTTTGGCTTTAACTCTGGTCTACAATAACTTTTTTCCTGCATCGACTTTGATTACTGAGATTCTGATTTAAGGATGATAGTGGTGGAGATATATTGAATAACAATTTGCTGTTATCTTTTTATATGACCTGGTAAATTGAATAGGAGGTATGCCCACAGTTTAATTCTTTTGCATTTTATGAGTCATGTTAAATCACTTCTGAAATTGTATACAGAAGAATAAATTGATGCAAAAGGAAAATAGTTATTGTAGAAAGAAAAAGCTGGAGAAATGTTACAAGGTTTACATTGGTCCTCGAGGATATGGCGAGGTGTACGAATTTGATGGGGTCTGACACACACACACACACACACACACACACACCAGTAAGAATGGCAGGGGACCCACACCCTCAGTACAAGTCCCAGATCACCCTTGCCCCGCTCCTCACAAGCCACCAGTGCGACCAGTCAAGAAACTCATCATTCAGTACAATGTTAATAACTTGGCCGTGTCATGTTGTGATGGTATGAAGAGTGATGTTAGTGGCAGCCCAAAACACCTCACCTCCAGCCTCCCGCACTTACACCTCTACTGAATGTTGTTTTGTTTGTAAAGTGTAGCTGACGGGAGAGTTGAGTGTAGTGCAGACGCCCCCGGTGACCACCCGGGCCCCATCCTGTACAGGTTCCGCCAACAAGTGTACAAAGAGACGCGGGATGGCGTGTGTGGTGGGCGGGGCGGGGCCACTGGCTGACATGCCCCGTGGGGCCCTGGCCACCCCAGCCGCACCAACGCCACCCGTGCGAGCGTCCCAGGTGTGTGACAACCGTGACGTCATCCATGTTGTTTGTACTTAGGCTACACAGGTGTCGTAGACACAAACAGTATGTTTTCTCTTAAATAAATGATCTCAAAAATTCTGTTGCATACTATGGCTTTACTTATCCTTCAAATCTAATATTATATAATGTTGGGTGATCCTTTTAAGCACTAACTTTATCTGTATAACAAAAAAAAATGTAATCTTAACTGGATTTACTCTGGTCAATACAAGATCATTTTACTCCCTTCAAGAATAGATCTCATTTGACAACTCATATAACTGATGTAGTAATGAGGGAAATGACTAAGTTGGTAGATGTGGAGAGCCTTGTCAGATTATCAAGTTGGAGAAGTTACTGACCTGTGTTCAGAAGGGAAGAAAGATTGGCCAAGAATAGTTCAAGGAAGAAAACGTGGAATTCTAAGTAGAACATAAGGGAGAACGCTGAGGAGATGATGTAAAGAAAACAAACAAACAAATATGCTGAGCTAAAATAAACTTGTAGTCATAATGGTGAAGGAGACAAAGAGGAGGGAGTGACAGAGAGAGAAGGGACAGCAAGCACGAAACCTGAAGCCAGGAATGAATGAACAGGAATGGAAAAATCGTGCAACTTCCTTAATGAATTGCGGAATAACCTTAAATGAGAAATGATATGGAAATAATTTATTTTCAACAACTTTCATCGATATCTTGGATAAGGAAATAGTATTACAGTGATTATATAAATAAGTACAAAATTTATGTCAGGTCTAGGGAACATAATAATCAATAATTCAATAAAGAATACAGGGAGTGAACAAAACTGGAATATACTCTATGTGTAGTTATGACGTATGAGGATATTTGTATGTTATAAATATGAGACTGCACCACCCATACATAAAGGTTGTGAAAATATGAGTATACTTTCTTTAATGCTCTTTTCTCGTAAAAAATTACATAATAAACTTGTTAACTGTACGTCACACTGCATTAATAATTTTTGTGAGTAGAATCCTGCACTGTTTTGTAGTTAATATTTCTTATAAATGTAACGTGAAATAACGAAATATATTATCAGCATAAAGAAAGTGTATCCCCAACTTAGCACCACCCAGCAAATTTACGACTGGTACTCCGCCCACCTATGATCTACTCAGGAGGCAGCCAGGTGTGTTATCTCCATGAGGCTGGAGGGCGGGGGCGCACCAGGTGAAGCAGAACACCAGAGAGCCAGCCACATAAATTAACCTGAGCGATGGCACTGCTCAACTTTCACCACCTCCATTCGTCATCCAAGGAGCTCCGACGTCGTGAGAACAGACTGAAGAGGGAACAGTGCGTGAAGTTTTTATTGATAACCTCAGCAGGAGTTTAATATCTCTCTCTCTCTCTCTGTCTGTCTGTCTCTCTCTCTCTCTCTCTCTCTCTCTTATAAAAACAAAACAAAATCTCTCTTTCTCTCTCTCTCTCTCTCTCTCTCTCTCTCTCTCTCTCTCTCTCTCTCTCTCTCTCTCTCTCTCTCAAATTAAACAACAACATAAAAACTTCCTGTTCATTAATCTATACAACTTAGTAAAAGAGTTAAGGGGTAAGACAGAATACAGTGTTGGTGAATCTGGAACAAATGATTCCTCCATACTATTCCATGCAACAGAATACCATTATTTTTGTTCCTGTTTCCTGGCAAACTTTGGAGGAATCAAGGCACTCCAATGTAACAAAAATGAATTACCCCCTTAACCTATGGTACAGACAGTCGCTAACAAAAGATATACATAAGCCAATATATTATTAAACTTTTGTTAGTATAAAGATCTTGAAGTTATGCTGGGCTAAACAACTTTGTGTGAGCATATTTCGCCAGAAAGAATTTGCGAAGATTGTCGTCATTATACAAATCTGTTAATTAAGGGACCCTGTGATGTAGTTAGAAAATTGAAGATAAAATGAGTCCTTCAAATATTGCCACGAAACACCACTTATCTGGAAGGGGCTTGTTTCGTGGTATGGTTAGAAAGAATCAGAAGCCTCCAAGTTTCATACACGATCACAGGGTCCTTTAAGTCCTACCGGTAATAAACCCATTAATATCATTCACCAGATTATAATGACGTTAAGCAGAAAAAAAAAAAAAAAAAAAAACTGTGCGAGGCATGAAAGACCTTTTAGTCACAGAGGAGAGGCTGGCAAAATATCTACCAGTCATTTAATTCACAAACTAACATGTGTATCAACTAGCCACACTATTTACATATTCTACTTTGCATCTGTAAACACAATACCATACATATGTCATTCCTCTCATATACACATTTAGTATACAGTAGTTCAGAGCTAATGAATGGCAGAAGAAGAGAGTAGTTTATGTCCATGAATGTCCATAGGTTGTCAGTGTGAAGGAGTCCTGACATATGAGACCCACAAGGCGGTAAGTAACCCTGGAATGAGAACCATGAGTGATTGATGTGTTACGTGACCTTTGGTTTTGATGGAAAGCAAAGGCGGTGTCAATATTTATGATGACAGGGTGAACACGAGGACACACCTGTACGACACACAAACTATGCTGTATGTAGAGTTTGTGTCCTGAGTCATATGAATATTTGTTAACTAATTGTATACCACTGACTTACTTTAATACAGCCACACCTTAATATGGGGCAACGGGTTGTATTATTTCTCTACATTCAGAGAAAAGTAGAAACAGATTAACTCCAACACACACACACACACACACATATCTTTCCTAGCACCTAATACCCCTCCTTAGCACCCCACTACCCACCCTAACACCCCACTGCCCACTCCTGGCATTATGACGTCAGCAATCTGCCTGGCGCCACGGTCTCAGCCCAAGAGCATAAAAAAAACACACACACAGGCCGGTAATTAATTTGCTTAGTTGCCACTTGACCTCTCACCGCCGAGCAACTATGCATGACCTGGCCTCACTCACGATTTACATACGCTGTGTGAACTCTTAACTTTTGTCTGTGTATAAATAAGTATAAAAATATATATAAATAAGTATAGAAATGGACGTATATATATATTTAGGGAGTTTTGTTTAATGCACAGTACAAGTAAACGGATGAATATATTAAGGGATCCAGTGGTGTAGTCAGGAAGTTGGAGGTATACGAGTCATTCAAATATTGCCACGAAACACCACCTGTATGGAAGGAACTCGTTTCGTGGCCTAGTCAGAAGGAATCAGAAGCCTCCAATTCTCATACACGATCACAGTGTCCTTAATGGATACGAACACCTTCGAAGTACAGTTTGTTCATAGTCTTGTGTTGGTGTTTTTGTGAGACGCCTTGGTGGTGGTGGTGGGAGAGGGAGAGGGAGAGGTAGAGGTGGTGGTGGTGGTGGTGGTGGTGGTGTTGTGAGACGCCTTGGTGGTGGTGGTGGTGGTGGTGTTGTGAGACGCCTTGGTGGTGGTGGTGGGAGGAGAGGTGGTGGTGGTGGTGGTGGGAGAGGTGTTGGTGGTGTTGTTGTGAGACGCCTTGGTGGTGGTGGGAGAGGGAGAGGGAGAGGTAGAGGTAGAGGTGGTGGTGGGAGAGGTGTTGGTGGTGGTGGTGGAGAGGTAAAGGTGGTGATGGTAGTGGTGGTGGTAGTGGTGGGAGAGGTAAAGGTGGTGGTGGTAGTGGTGGTGTGTTTATGGCAGTGCCTATAGTGGGTCAGGAGGGCAGATATAACACTACGCAACATCTGATAACACTACAGTAAGGGCAACACTGGACGTCTGACACTGTTTCCAAATTTGTCAATATAATGCTAAAGATCACACTCATTCTATACACATGAATTTTTACTAATGTGTTTGTAATGAAAACTATACAAACAATGGTATTTATATCAACTACATACTATCCTACAACATTATCTACACTATTGTCACTGTTGCTGTCTTTCCTATAAACAAGAGCAGTTGAAAGACCTTATCAGATAACATAGAATAAAATATCTTGGTTACTGTTACTACTGGAAATATGAATTGATAATGAGATCACGACTATGGTGCTTCCCTTCTACACACAGTTTAATCAAAGCACTGTAGCGTACTCTTACACACACACACACACACACACACAATACGAGCACTACACCCACACAACTTTCTCCAAGGAGTAGTGGAGTGTGTGGTGCGGGACTGAGTGGGCGCCAGTGTGTGTCCTCATTACTAGTGTTTGGCTCCCACACTCTGCCTCTCCCGACACTACACTCCTAAGGCCGCCCGCCCCTCGCTAAATGTCGCTTGCTCGCCCCCTGCCCTCTTCTCCTCTCCTTCACTCCACTCCTTGCAGCATTCAGAGGGACTCACCGAGAACCACTTTCGTAAGCTCGTCTTCTGATGTTCGTGCGTGTTGCCCCTTACAATGAGTGGTGGAGGCGACTTATAGTGTCATGAGAGTTGGATGGCAACTTGATGAGGCAACAGAAGCAGTGATATAGTTCACAGCAGCAGGCAAGCCATGCAACGGTGTGGGCCCACAGTACCTTCACCCAGGTCAAGGGGTCAACATGAGGAGCAGCAGGAATGTGGTCTGGGCACTAGGCGGCTCGAGGAACCCAACCTTCCTGGTGAGCCATTTCCCACCGTAGTCCCAACCCAGGTGAAAGTCCCGAGAGGAGAGGGGGCGTCACCACGTCAGGAAGGTCATGACTTGCACCGCTTGCACACGGGCGCCCAGCGGGGTAGCCCAGGGGCGCTCTCCTGCCCTATAGCCTGACCTGCCTTACTTCACTACATATATACCATGACTCACCTCACATGTCCTAGTTCCTTCCTATTGCCTGCTTCAGTTCACTTGTTCCACATACAATAAAGGAATGGAAGCAATGATCCTACCCTCTCCTTCACGTCCACGTTTACCTCCACGCTTGTACAATCCTTACCACTAACACATCTTCACGCCTCTGCCATGTTCATAAATATCTTCTTTCACGACTACATATCCTCAGCAGGCATACATACCTTCTTTCACGCCTTCATATTATTTTGCATCACCACTACACTCCCCCTTCTACACCTACACGCTTGTACTTCCACCTCCACCCTGTCGAGAGAAAGGTGTGTGGGTTGAGTAGCAGGGTGGGGGGAGAGGAGCAGTAGCAGTACCTGACCCATACACATGCTGACTCACCCCACCCACCTGACCACGCATCATACACCTGTCTATCTCACCATCCTAGCCTTTACCTCTGGAGTACAACTGAAGCAAAATTAACGTGAATAAAGTACAACAACCCGTCTCATTCAGTTGACTCAGCCTTATACACCTCCTTCATCCCGTCTTACACATCTGCTTTACATTCTTCCCTACACCTTCCTCGCCATGTTTTGCACTCCCACCTATTTCTCAAATCCTTACTCCATCTTACACCTGCCCCACTCACCTGATTTACCTGGTTCATACACCTGGCTCAAACAGGTCACTTCACGTACACGAGGCAAGCAGGTCACCTCACCCGAACCAAAAACAGGTCACTCACTTGGCATGAACACCCACCATGCATCTCATATCAAACCACGTCACGTTACCTGAACATTAATAGCCTATTTCGTAATAAGGAAACAAGATAACCTTACCTTTTCATATCATTTTTATTGAGAACCTGAAGACATTACCAAAATTTTTACAGTCTTCTTTTTACCAGCCTAAAACGAGAAAAAAAAAAAAAAAAAAAAAGACACGATTTATTGCTACTTCCTGTATGGGGATTGATGCCATTGCTAGGTAGTGTGACAACAGAGAAAGAGAATGACAGATATGGAGTGAAAATCAGTAAAGCATTGAGGTATAGAAAGAAACAGTGAGAGAGATTTGAGGATGAATGACCGCCCCCCCCAGGCCTGGACGACCCTGTAGAACGATGGAGAAAGTGATGGGGCAGCAAGCATGAAAAAAATTAGAAGGAAAGTAAGCTATTAGTTATGCTTAATTAATAAGGAATTCCATGCTATATGCGTGACTAAGCAAAGACACCGTGGAGGGCCATCACACATACACACACAGAATAAATTTGTGTAATTAACTGAAGAAAAGATGGCGACACAAGTACTATGAAAGTAAAGTGGGGCATGCAGTGAAGGAAAGTAAACATAAAACAGAAGGAGATGAACTGGTCGCGAATACAAATAGAGGAAGTGAATGGTGGCAGAGGAAGGGAAGGAGAGCGAGGATGGTATGATAACTCCGACATGAATGAACGGAAGGAAGCCAAGATACGTGTTGGTACGCTATGACGAGGAGTGGCCACAAGATGATTTGGGTCACGTTAGAGAAGGGGGCATTTATTTTGTTCTGAAGGAAATGGATGCTACCAATGCCTCCAGACTAGTCCAGGAAACAAACCACGTCAGTATACATGTAGTAGGGGTCTGTTTTGTAGCACAGTGTGAAGAAATCGATAGCCTCCATTTCGTCTATACGCCCATGAAGAGAAATATTTAGTCTACAGTCTACGCTATGACGATGGCTAGTGCGATGCCTTCATGCGATAGATGGAGTCATCGTAATCGTATAGTCCATAACTCTTCACCCTTATGATGACCCAAGCAAGCACAGACAAGTATAATTAGAAGATAAAATGTATACGTTACTTTTGTTCATACATTATTATACAGCTGGATGCACACAATATAAAGTCATACAGTACAGAGGGTTAGATGGATAGGGAAAGTATATATGTGGACGAGACAGTATGATGATAAAGCAATAAGAGATAGAGTAGAATAGAAGACAGGAGGTGGAGGAACACGATATAAAATAGAATAGAAGACAGGAGGTGGAGGAACACAGATAAAGTATACAGAAAAGAAGACAGTAGGTGGAGGAACAAGACATAGAGTAGAAAAGAAGACAGAAGGTGGTGGGAGACGACATAGAGTAGAATAGAAGACAGGAAGTGGAGGAACACGACACATACAGACTCTTGACATCACAACAAATACACATAGCAAAAAGGTGACAAATTAATACGACACTGGGACGATACGACAAGCTGCAGGGATACAAAGTTGAAAAGTTGTCCGTGTACGACGAAGCTACAGACGTGAGGTAATGGGCTGTAATCAAGAACATTCATGATGCATACGATGGCGTGGTACCGGTACGATAGGACTCCACAGACAAATAACACAGCCATCGTTCCTATACCACGCCACATCGTCAATACCACGGATGTTCTTGCATGCGGCCCAATCTATCATCAGTTAAATAATAATAAAAAAAAAAAATATATATATATATCATGTTTTAATGTATGTATAGTTTGGAGGCTTCAGTATTTCTCGCCTCTTTCTTTCCCAGTCGCCATCAATTAGAAAACCACCTTTATTTCCTTTATCAGCGGAAAAACTATACACGTCAAAACGATTTAGACTACCGGAGCTTCCAACCCGTACCACAACACCGAGTCATTGGGGAGGTATGAGGCTATTTATAGTACACAGTTAGTGGCTTCCTCACACAGACAGTAGTACAGTACATGCATACACACACACACATCCAGCACTGTACCGCCATTACCTCGCTCTTGCAACATAACCTACCAAGCTACTTATGCAACATCCAGCCACAATCACTCCTACCCAACTATATATAGACTCGACTGTAACCCTGAAACAACGTGTGTACAATGACAGTCAAAAGTCCAGCAACAAGTGAATAACAGTAGCGGTCGAAAGTTCTGCATCAAACGAATAACGGCGAGCCAAATGAAAGAATCTTATGGATTTTCGATCGAGGGATCTGCAGCTTTCCATTCTCATTCTGGCTTTGCGTCTTAGATCAGTACAGTCACGAGCACTAAAAAGTATTCAGGTGTGCTTTGAATACTTAGAGAGAGTAAATAAATGCACAATAAGATCTCCATTGTAGTCACGAGCACTAATACGTATTCAGGTGTGCTTCGAATACCTAGAGACAGTAAATAAATGCACAATAATTAAGATCTCCACTGGAATTTGTTCATTGGTGAATTGGTGGACTGTTCAAAGCTTCAAACAAAGCTGTATACTTATTAGTGCTCGTGACTGTACTTCTTTTCTAACGGGTCAGTTTGGATATATTAATTATTATGAGGAAAGGAAAAAATATATATATTGTGTTAAAACATCCATAAATTTCAAGGCATAACAATATCTGCGAGGATAATATGTCTAATGTAGGACTTATTAATACAATATTCTCGTGGCTTAAGGACCCTGTGATCGTATATGAGAACTGGTGGCTTCTGATTCCTCCTGTCTATGCCACGAAACAAGCTCCTTCAATGTATATGGTGTTTCGTGGCAATGCTTGAAGGACTCACTAACCTCCAATTTTCTGGGTGAAGTATAGGGTGGTGGTAAATCTGGAGCAAATGATTCCTCCAAACTATTCCTAACTACAGGTCACCATTATTTTTGTTAATCGGGTTAGGTTTCCTGGCATACTTTGGAGGAATCAAGACGCTCCAATGTACCAAAAATATACTTTCCCCTTACAGGCTAACGCTAAATAACTCAATTTATTTAAATCTACGGTAAACATCAGCTGCCTTCACAATGTAAACTCTTCATTTCGTGGCTTTCCAATTTATAACCAACACTGTAGACAAAAGATAAGCCCATCTAACTTACTGTACTTTACCAATCTATGCCACGAAACAGATGCCTTGTTATAAGCATTGAGATGGTTAGTTTCCTGGCATAGTTTGGAGGAATCAGTAGCCATCCAATTCACCAACAAGACAGTCTCCCCTTAAGTACAATGCGAGTGGTTAGTGATTAGTGGTTAGTGGCTAGTGGTGAGATGTTTGTAGCTAGTCGTTAGTGGTGTGAGGTTCGTGGCCAGTGGTTAGTGGTTAGTAATGAGTGGTTAGTGGTGAGAGATTTGTGGTTAGTGGTTAGAGGTTTGTGGCTAGTGGTTAGTAATGAGTGGTTAGTGGTGAGAGGTCTGTGGTGAGTGGTTAGTGGTGTGTGGCTTGTGGTTAGTGGCTAGTAGTGGTGAGTTACAAGCAGTGGTGGTGCATGTTAGTGACTTTTAATTCCTCGGGAGTGAATCAGTGTTGGCACGAATGTATGTACAATTGCCAGCACTCATAACTGGTACAGGAGAAGAGGACTCACAACGAAGACTGTACCAGTTATAAGTGCCGGCAACTGTACGTCTACCTTCCCCATCCATTACCAACATCACCAAACATCCATGCAGTCAGTCATTCACCATAGCCAGGAAGGGTTAATTATGGGGAGATTCTGTGTTTGGTAAATTGGAAGGTCTGTGATTCCTCCAAACTACGCCACGAAACAGATCCCCTATTGGTTGGTTGCTGCACCACTGAAGTTAGAAGGAATCAGTAGCCTTCTTTTAATTTACCAACAAAAGAATCTCCCCTTAACCTTACCTCTCTATATTTAAATACGGTAAGTGTCCAAACCCCACTGATGGAAATATAGATAGGCCAGTGAGAATGATGTGTGTGTGTGTGTTAAACATATAAATAATACCCTTTTTGGCAACTGACTATACGGCCTATATATATATATCGGTAGCCATTATTTTGTTTCTTGGAAAAAATTTAGAGGAATAATTGACTTGTTATTCTTGGACAACATTTTTTTTTTTTTTTTTTTTTTTTTTTTTTACCTCCTTCGAGTGTGTTGGGGGAGGGAAGGGTTTGGTGTCATACTCATACATACTCGTACATATTCATTTACCCACAGTTCTCATCACACTACAATTACTAACGATTGGGCTGCACTGCAAATTCTTACACACACACACACACACACACACACACAACGACGCAGGATAACAAAAATTAGGCACTGTTGTTCCCATAACGTCATAGGTTAAGGGGACAGTAGTATACATTTGGTGGTATGTACAGTCAGCAGCATAAGTTCGCTTCATTTCCACCTGCGTATAATTATATTAGCTATAGTGATGATGTAACACAATTTGAACACAGAGATGACAGACAGATAGGCTACACTTCCCATGTGGTAAATTAAATATGTTGTTAAAATAAAAACTGGTTCAGAATTCAACTCTCTGGTCATATTAACATAATTAATTACATGAGATGGATGCGAATTTATGCTGCCGGCTGTACAGTTGCGGACATATGAAACAGACACACCTGAAATGGAGCCCCTCATTGAGCATAAAATGGAAGGACAAGTGTTGGTTTGCAGAGGAGAGTCCTTCCTTATGCTCTCTAAAAGGGGCCCCGTTTCAAGGGTGTTTGTTTCATGTGTCCGCAACTGTACATTGGAGCGCCTTGATTCCCCTCAAAAATATGCCAGGAGACAGGACCAGATTGACAAAAATAATGGTGGCCCGTTGGTTGGAATTGTTTGGAGGAGTCAGTTGCTCCAGATTTACCAACACTCTACTACGTACAGTCGGCCTCAGGAATTAGTACACAGAGCATTAGTTAACAGGGGTCTTTATTCTGTACATACTGTAAGGATAATTATTCTGCTGACTGATTCAAATATTAGCCAAATAACATTACTAGGATATTTTTGGTGTTAGGAAATTAATGTACTAAATTCTCTAGTTGTTATGAACCCTTGATGTCACAGTGGTGTATACGAATTCCTGAGGCCGACTGTACGTACCCCCTTAATTAATACCTGGCAAAACATCAAAGGGTTTGTTTGTGTTGTTGACGTCAGCGTTTGATACCAGGGACATAAGAGTTAATTTTGATGTTTGGGATTATCACAGTTTAATTTGATATCACCATAGATCAATGCCAGTCGGTTTTGATAATATGATGATTTGATATTGATACTTGGCAATGAGATCGTAGTTTTGTTTTAGTTATGAGGTCAGGTGATCCAATGACGTCACAGTGGTATACAAGGACCCTGTGACCGTGTACGAGAATTGGAGGCTTCCGATTCCTACTCACCATGTCACGAAACAAGCTCCTTCAATGTAGATGGTGTCTCGTGGCAATACTTGAAGGACTCGTTTACCTCCAATATTCTGACTTCATCACACACGGTCCCTTTACCTAAATAAAACTGTTTGGGGAAGAAAGACACAGACAGCCGATTGATTGATTGATAGATTGATATTAGGCGCCGCAACAGCGAGGTCATATAGCCCCAGAAGAAGGTGATAGAAAGGGGAGACAGCAAGCACAGACAGCCGAGCAGTTTTAGTTTCCTTACCTACAGCCAGCTTGACCCAAATGCTACAACGATAGGGACTTGGGCCGGAGAACTGGTTTGTTTAGTTATATTGGTAAATATATTGGCCCCTGACACACAGTACAGTACACTCCGATTAAACTGAATATGCAAAATATAAGTGTTAAGCAGGGAGTGTTAAGCCCCTTTGAAGCATAACCTAATAATTGACTGGACTGATCACAGGTGGAGAGTATTTACTTCCACTGTCCCAATCCCTGTGTGTCTGTCCCAGTGTATCTTTGTATAATGTCATTCCTGGCTACATATTACTTTTATTAGATACTCAGCAACTAAGTTGTTTGTGCGAAATCTAATGTCTTAAAATCTAAATACTAAAATAATTTTAAGTGTATAATTAACTGCATCACATGAAGATAAAATGATATTTCCTGTCAAAATATAAACGTATAAATCTTATGAATAAAACTTAGTCTAAAATTCGCTGTCAGTAACCTATTTCACTTAAATAAATTACATTTGGCGACATTCTATTAAAAAAATTTCTTCCATTAAATTATCAGAAAATCAGGCACAGGTTATAATTATAAAGATCTCTTAAGGGACCCCGTGATGTAGTCAGAAAATTGGGAGGATAATGAATCCTTCAAATATTGCCACGAAACACCACCTACATTAAAGGATTTCGTTTCGTTTCATAATCAGGAGGAATCAGAAGCCACGAAGTCTCATACACGATCACAGGGTCCTTCAGGAGAGATTCTTTTATGGGTAAATCCGAGTGTCATCATTCCTCCAAAGTAATGCCACGAAACAGATCCTTCGTTAAAGTAACATTCAGGTGGTCTGTTTTCTGGCCTAGTTTGGAGGAATCACAGACCTTCCAATTCATAAACAAGAAACCCTCCCTTTAATTAATCAACAATGCCAACACCACCACATTTCAACTCACGTCTACAACCCTAGAAAAAATTGCTTACCATCATTATCAGTTTATGACACAATCCTGCTACACTCTGACATAACCCCACCTATAATATATTCCTACCCACGAGTAATGATAATAACAATGACATCTTCGGGGCTACTCGGTCAGACAGCTTGAGGAACTTCAACAACAACAACAACAACAATGATATTATGTGCATGTACTGTAGGTTACCTCGTGATTCTGGTGCAACACTATCCTTGGAATATCTGGAGCAACTGATTCCTCCAAACTATTCCAAGCAACAGACCCCATTATTTTTGTTGTTCTGGTTCTGTTTCCTGACATAGTTTGGAGGAATCGTGGCGCTCCAATGTACCAAAAGTACTATACTGTACTTTCCTCATTTTGGGGGCGAACGATTCCTTCAAACTGTGCAATGAAATATACCAAATCAGCCAAATCTTAAGTGGTAATCTGTTTCTTCTAGTAGTTTGGGGAAATAATTTGCTACAAACTGATCTATAACATTCTGAACTACTCATCATTGTCATTTCTTCATTACCTGACTCCTTTCCACCTTCCCATCTTTCTCTACTTCGTCATCTTCATTTTTTTGGTATTGGAGCCATCGTCGTCAGCCTCGCCGTCCTCGTCACTCATGCTGTGGTCTGTCCCCTTGCCTCCCCGCCCCCCAGCAGGAGTGGCAGCGCCTGGACTACCTTCGTCAGTGCCATCAGTGTCTGTTGTGGACTTTTGGCCCTTCTCCACGGCCGCCAGTCTCTCCCTCAGGAACTTGAAGACGCTGGGGAAGCTGGACCATGACGTCTGCTCATGAACCGACACACCTGCAAAAACAATTAACAGTGGATTCACCTTAGTAAAACAATTAACAGTAGTCTATCCCTAGTAAAACAATTAACAGTGGTCTATCCCTAGCAAAACAATTAACAGTGGCCTCACCTTAGTAAAACAATTAACAGTAGCGTCACCTTAGTAAAATAAATAACAGTGGCTTCACCTTACAGATCTCTGACTCGTACACTAAGATAATCTGTTTCCTAGTATACCTCGGAGGAATCAGTAGCTCTTCATACCGCTCATAAAGAATCACCCCTGTTTAAAATATATACCAACTTGAATTTACATCGATTGATTGTTCGTGTACACAATTACGTGGACTTGTGCATGAAATGAACTTATATTAAATTTTATAGAAGGAATAACATCTTACAACCTAACTTTATAGAGAGTCATAATTTTTTTTTTTTTTTTTTTTTATATCAAGCTGACAAATCACTATATATTTTTTTCAAGGACATACCCAGTAAAAAATGTCCATGGAGGTAATAGTAGTGAACAACCGTATGCAGTGCTCGTGTCGTAACCCTCCTTATAATCCAATATAATAGCAATGTTTTAAGGCGATAGTATACTTTTGGTACATTGTAGTGTCTTCATTCCTCCAAACAAATGAACAAAAAATAATAGTGGCCTGTTGCTTGGAAGAGTTTGGAGGAATCAGTTGCTCCAGATTTACCATCACCACTGTACCATTCCCTTAAGGGCAGATTTCATTGTTGGTGAATTGGAAGGCCTCCGATTCCTCCAAACTTTGCCAGGAAACGGGGATGCCCTCAGTGATACTAATAGGGAATCTGTTTCGTGGCATAGTTTGGAAGAATCAGAGACCTTCCAATTCACCAACAAGAGAATCTCCCCTTAAGGTGGTAATTTTTTTTTGGTACATTGGAGTGCCTTGATTCCTCCAAAGTATGCTAGGAAACAGGACCAGAGAGGGGCAAAAATAATGGTGTTCTGTTGCTTGAAATAGTTTGGAGGATTCAGTTGCTCCAGAATTACCAACACAAAACTTCCCCCTTAATTAAGGACCCTGTGATCGTGTATGAGAATTGGAGGCTTCTGATTCCTTCTGACTAGGCCACGAAACAAGCTCCTTCCATATAAGTGGTGTTTCGTGGTAATATCTGAAGGACTCGTTTACCTCCAACTTCTTCCTGACTACATCACTGGGACCCTTAATTAATGAACTGGTATGACGTGTAGGTGTTGGACATAAACTCTACGGGGAAAGCACAGAATATTTCGTACAAACCTCATCCATAAATAATATTTCTCTAAGTCCCCTAGCGAGCCTGGCCATTTACACAGCTTTACCAAAATTAAAAACATTTCATAACATCGGAATAACCAACAACTCTTCTGCACCAGGTTCGTCTTTGCAATTGGTTACCACTTTGGAGAGACAGGCAGATGTCAACCCAGTATGGGGAGGTTCTCTTGTTGGTAAATTGGAAGGCTATACCGATTTCTCTTTACTAGTATATCCGAAAACAGACGCTCTCAATGGTACTCATAGGTGATCTGTTTCATGGCATAGTTTGGAGGAATCGGAATCTAACCTTAATCCCCCCCCCCCACAAGGTTATATATATATGTGGGTATATATAGGAGAAAAATGGTGGAAAAGGTAATTATTCGTATAAATCCAGTCATGACTCGTACTGGGAAGGATGTAAATAAGTAAAATGTCACCTACTCACACAGCATGACATCTGGTTTCCAAATACTTGAGGTTATACTAATAATTTTCACACAATACACATAAATTGTTTGTGATTTCTCCCTCCGTGAAGATTATAACTAATTAGTTCTTAAAGTAATCTGCAATGCTCACATCAATATTGAGTAGCCATAACCCTCGTCAAACTCAAGTAATAATTATAATATGCACCAAGATTAATGAGTGAGGAACCTCTAACGTAGATTAAGGGTCGTATAGGCAAGAATATTAATTATTTTTGTGGTGTTGACGATGGTGTAGTACAGGTACAGTGGCTCTGTATGGTATCTATGGAGTCATCGTATCGGTACCATGCATACCATCGTCAACACCACAACATGTTCTTGACTACAGTCCCCCAAAACCAGGTGGTGCAAGAGTGAGGCAGTGGAGCAGCATCTCGACCAACCAAGTACCCCCACAATGGCAGTGTTTTGAGTCCGTCTCGTGCACATTATAAAACCATCTGCATTCCCATAGGAGGCAAGGCGAGTGGGTTCTCCAAGCAAAGTCACTCCCACAAGAGACCTGGAACAGCACTCGTCTGCCAGGGTAAACATGCACTGTTGTCCTACCTTATTATTCTCCCCTGTCGTGGTGGCCGCCCCAGCCTCCAGCCCAAACTATACTACCCACTCACTCTGCCACCCTACCACCCTTCCTTAGCCCTTGTACCGTACCCTAGCTTTATCCCTACACAGTCCCCTACCTTGCCCCTCCCTACCCCAGCTCAGGTTACCACTCATTCACCATCCACTCTGCCACCCTACCACCCTTCCTTTGCCATTGTACTGTACCCTAACTTTATCCCTACACAGTCCCCTACCTTGCCCCGCCTCACCACAACCCAGTTATATTCACCAACACCAAGTTACAACCATCCACTCTGCACCTACCACTCTTCCTTGCCCTTGTCCTGTACCCTACCTGTATCCTCACACAGTCCCCAGCTTGCCCCCCCCCCCTCCTCCTTCCAGCCCCAGCTAAAGTTATAACCATTCATTCACCACCACCAATCCCAACTATACAATCCCCCTTCCAGCTCCAGTTCCCTCGTCCCCACTTTTTAGCATAACCAACAACAACATATTTTCCAAAGCACGAGACCTCCAAAACTACACCAGCACCAGCTTGAAGACGACCACATGCACATAGTAACACTCTTTTCTAATTTACTAATGCACAGAGGATCGTGGGTTTAGGTAATAACGAACGGCAGCAGCGACATGGCACTACAGTATGTATCTCCAAGTACAAACATCCCTCCCCACCCTCCCTCCCCCTCCCTAACCTAACCGGTGTTGACATACAGGAAACATTTCATATCTCAGTAATAAAATGAGGTAGAGAGGAGGGAGAGGATCGAGGCAGCAAATCCCTGCACAAAGGGAACTCTCGTCTCGCTAACTCAATATTGAACCAGCAAACACTAGACATGAGACGCAAGTTAAATTTTGTCGCAGAGATGGGAACTGAAAAAAAGTGAGTCTGCATCTGAGAATTAAGGTAAGAGATAACGTGTCTAGCCTGGGAGTCTGTTTGTTTGTCTGTCTGTCTGTTTGTGGTGGACCAGACTTCTGACTGACTGGCTGACTTCGCGTGTGGCTGGGACAGAGTTACGAGTTACAAGGACAAGCATAATATCCAAAGACTTTACAACCCCGACTGAAGAGGCACCATGGGCATAGTTGCCTGATAAGGGTCATTAACACAAGGACTGGGAGACAAATATAGCAAAGAAAAAGCAAAAAAAATATTTTATAATCGATATATCTAGTGATAAATATTGTATATCTTAATTCCCTGCAAAAGAGGAAATAATAAAGAAAGATTAAATAACACACACACATTAAGAAACACAGTGCAGTAGTAATAAAGAGTTGAATTGAAGAGAAAGATATAAGATCGCGCCATGAGTGGAAGACCCTTATGCACGAGAAAAAAGAAGACAGAGAGGAGAGACAGCAACCAAGAATGAAACAGAAGGATACGGACAGTTAAAGAATTGAAATGGAACAACCCTCACTCACCCTTACTCCTTCATCCATGCACCCACACTCCTGCCCCAACACCTCACTCCATTTCCCATCCATTCCTACCACTCATCATCCTAACTCCTTCATCAACGCTCACCTCCCTCTCACCTCCTCCTCCTCCTCCTCCTGGCCAGAACAAACTCCAGCGGGTCGAGAGTACCAGGGTGCGTGGAGACAGAGGGTCCCAGCAGGCAGTGGCATTAAAGCAGTCTTAATATGGCCTGAGAGAAATTAAGCGAAGAGGCGAAGCACACACGAGTAAAGGGGAAAGTTGACCGAGGAAGGCATTAGAGATAGAGGATGTGAGGAGCAACGTCATGTGGCCTCTGACTTTGAAGTGTCGTGGGAATGAAATGGAGGACTTGAGGAACCTGGAGACTGTGTGCATGGGGAAGTATGGTGTGGATAGCGTGTGAGGGTCATGGCACAACACATATCTTAATAGAACACCCCAAACAACAACAACAACAACAACAATAACAATAACAACAATACTTTTTAAACAGACATCATGACAAATCTAAACACACCAGTAGCACCACAACACACCATAACATTACATAAAAAGTCACACCGTAGTATAGTTATCAGCCACACTACAACACGCGAGCCACACAACACAGAGCCACAACGGAGCCAGTAATTAGGTACTGAGGCGTGGGCGGTAATCCTGGCCTAATCTGTTAATCCCCGGCAGTGTGACCGCCCGCGTCGCCTCTCACCCAGTCTGGCTCTGCTGATAGTGAAGTGGAGAGAGGGGGAGGAAGGAAGGACAGCGCTGGGAGGAAGACGGATAGTGGGAACAGAAACAGAATGGGAAAGACAAGGTTGGAGAGGTGGGGAGAAGAAGGTTGGAGGGGAAAGAGAAGGTTGGAGAGGTGGGGAGAAGGTGGGAGGAGGAAGAGAGAAGGTAGGAGGAGGAAGAGAGAAGGTAGGAGAGGGAAAAGAGGAGGTGAAAGGGTAAAAGAGGAGGTGGGAGAGGGAAAAGAAGGTGGAAAGGGAAGAGAAAGGTGGGAGGGAAAGAGAAGGTGGGAAAGGGAAAAGAGGAGGTGATAGGGAAAAAGAGGAGGTGATAGGGAAAAAGAGAAGGTGGGAGGGGGAAGAGAAAGGTGGGAGTGAGAAAAGAGAAAGTGAGAGGGGATAAGAAGAGGGGAATAGGGAGAGAGAAAAGAGGAGGTGGGAGAGAGAAAAGATGAGATGAGAGGGTAAAAGAGGAGGTTGAAGGAGAAATAAGAAGAGGTGGGAGGGGGGGACTCTAGACAGGTTTATTTATGCTCCACAGTTGCGTATATAATATTATGAAAAGATAAACACATCACACCACCACAGACCATGGACGCGATTACACTGGTGGTCTCTCTCTAGTAGTGGCAGGGGACATGACTTTAGAATCAGGCTGTATGTATCATCAATGTATGCGTTTCTGGTGAAGATGTTTGTTTACACCGTGAGAGTCGAGAAGAGGGAAATATTACTTCGTCAAACAACGTGATATTTTTTGTGGGTTTGGACGTAGAGGTTATCCACAAACACACCTTGACTTTAATGACTCAGCCTTGACTCATTTGGTATGGTGAGTAAAGGAGAAGAAGACTGGAAGGAGTAAACATGCAAATAGGGAAGGTATGAACACAGAGAGGATGGGATGGGGCCAACAGTATTATGAGGTGAGGAAGGGATGGGGCCAACAGTATGAGGTGAGGAAGGGATGGGGCAAACAGTATTGTGAGGTAAGGAAGGGATGGGGCCAACAGTATTATGAGGTGAGGATGGGATGGGGCCAACAGTATTATGAGGTGAGGAAGGGATGGGGCCAACAGTATTATGAGGTGAGGAAGGGATGATGCCAACAGTATGAGGTGAGGAAGGGATGGGGCCAACAGTATTATGAGGTAAGGAAGGGATGGGGCCAACAGTATTATGAGGTAAGGAAGGGATGGGGCCAACAGTATTATGAGGTGAGGAAGGGATGGGGCCAACAGTATTATGAGGTGAGGATGGGATGGGACCAACAGTATTATGAGGTAAGGAAGGGATGGGGCCAACAGTATTATGAGGGGAGGAAGGGATGGGGCCAACAGTATGAGGTGAGGAAGGGATGGGGCAAACAGTATGAGGTGAGGAAGGGATGGGGCCAACAGTATGAGGTAAGGAAGGGATGGGGCCAACAGTATGAGGTGAGGAAGGGATGGGGCCAACAGTATTGTGAGGTAAGGAAGGGATGGGGCCAACAGTATGAGGTGAGGAAGGGATGGGGCCAACAGTATTATGAGGTAAGGAAGGGATGGGGCCAACAGTATGAGGTGAGGAAGGGATGGGGCCAACAGTATGAGGTAAGGAAGGGATGGGGCCAACAGTATAAGGTAAGGAAGGGATGGGCCAACAGTATGAGGTGAGGAAGGGATGGGGCCAACAGTATTATGAGGTAAGGAAGGGATGGGGCCAACAGTATGAGGTAAGGAAGGGATGGGGCCAACAGTATGAGGTGAGGAAGGGATGGGGCCAACAGTATGAGGTAAGGAAGGGATGGGGCCAACAGTATAAGGTAAGGAAGGGATGGGCCAACAGTATGAGGTGAGGAAGGGATGGGGCCAACAGTATGAGGTAAGGAAGGGATGGGCCAACAGTATTATGAGGTAAGGAAGGGGTGGGTACAAGGGAATGAGTGAGTGTGTGTGTAAAATAGAATAAAAAAAGACTGCGCTAGGCCAGAAAGACCATGTAGACAGAGGAGACCGAGAGGAGGGGACAGTATGCATGAAGGAAAGGAGGGACAGTTGAAGAAATGAAAAAAAGTGGCTCGGATCTTAAAGTACTTGCCCACATCACCACAGGCTGGGAAAGGGAGTAGCGAGACGATTGGTAGATTGGTTGATATTAGGCACAGCAACAGCGAGGTCATATAGCGCCAGAAGAAGGTGATAGAGAGGTGAAGGATGGAGAAGCGGGCGAGGAACGAGTATGGGAAGAGAACTACAAATGGGGAAGGCAGGAAAGCATATGGGGGGATTGAGGGGGCGAGAAACGAGTATGGGAAGAGAACTACAAATGGGGAAGGCAGGAAAGCATATGAGGGGATTGAGGGGAGTCACGTGTACAAACAAACATACCGCCAGCCACCAGTCTCAATAATCCAGCGTCGGGAGTGAAGATCCGCTTAAAGGGTGTCAGCGATCCTCTTAAACGGACGGTGGATCAGGGTGGGATCAAGACCACTCAGGCGGGTATAATGCCAAAAGGGGAGGAAGCCCAGTTGTCCTATCCATAGTGTGTGTGTGTGTGTGTGTGTGTGCGTGTGTGTGCGTGTGTGTTCATTACTGACTGACGGTAAACTATCCGCTGTCATTCTCGTTTAATTAAGGGGAGATTCTCTTGTTGGTGAATTGAAAGCCTGTTGATTCCTCCTAAATAAACCAGAGATCAGACAACCCTAATGTTAATTTAATGGGGAATCTGCTGTTTCCTGGTATTCTTAGGAGAAATCATTAGCCTTCCAATTCACTAACAAGAGAAGCTCCCCTTAAAATAATTGGTGGTTTAGCATCTGATAAAATTTGGTAGTGCTGGTGGTTTCGTCATGTAGTTTGCCACGAGCCGACGGAGATAATCTTTACTTAATACCGACCGAGTCTTGAAGAGCAAAATGAGCTATAGCACTTTGTATACTCGCAATCCAAAATTTGTATCCAGGTCTTGTTAAAGTTTCGAATTATTTGACATACTAGTGAACCAATTACAATGCTTATCCGGTTTCATAATTGCCTGAGCTTGCTTAATACTCGATCAGGCTATTCGAAGCAAGCCTGGATACATATTTTGAATTGCGAGTGTACAGTCGGCGGCATAAGTCCTGTCGCCTCACCTGCTTCACCGAGACGCACAGTGTTTATGGACTCGAGAAATACGCATGTTTTCTGCACCTAATAATCTCGAGTCTATGAACATTGCGTGCCTCGGTGAAGCAAGTGAGGCGACAGGACTTTTGCCGCCGACTGTACATACATAATTCTGGACCTCTCTCACTCTTTACATATCACAGGAGAGGGTATTGGGAAGGAGTCTTGTCATTCGTCCTCACCTTTCTCAATATAGAATACATGTGTAGACGGAATACTAAACTGATCAGACATGACGTGGTGCCGATTCCACAGTGGTGTGTTTTGGTTTGCAAGCACTCTAACGAAAGAAACTGAACTGTGTAAATGACCCACGAGTGAATTATTTGATGACTCCAATATGAAACTATCGTAATAATGGAACTACCCGACAGATTTTGTGGATATGGATACTGAGTTTGTTGGATATAATTAAGACTGACAAGTGTGGCTGGGGCGGATCATAACAAACCAAAGCCGGTGTTGTTGTGGTTTACTACTGTATGTTATTTTCCGCCAACGTTCCCCTTTATTTACTTCAAATTCCTGCGACCCCCTTGGCTTCTTTGCCCTGCCTCCCGGTAATATAAATCCCCTGGGATCTCAATTTTCAACTTGCATAGTTTGTGGTGCTAAGTTGGAGACACCCCGACCAGCAGGTGACACACACACACACACACACACACACGGGTACTGACACACACATGTACGCAACACGCACACACAAGACAGAAGTGTAACAGAAGAATTCTAACAAGGAAATGAAGGAAGGAGATGATAGGAAGACAGGAGAGAACAAGGAGAAAATGGTTGGTTGCGTGCAAAGGGAACGGCAAGGAGAGGACCACGAAGCAGATAAAAGAAAGATTGGAAGAATACAAAAGAGAGGAGGGGAAGGAGGGAAAAAGAAAGTGAAAGAAGGAAGGAAAGAAAGGAGGGAGAGGAAACTACATGAAGAAGTGAAAGGGAAGAGGGGAAGAAGATAGACAGAGAAGGGAACAATGTACTGTATATAAATTATATATGTACTGGTAGATTCTGAATAAGAATAAAATTAATAAGATGAGGAGGAGGTGGATGGTTGGGGTTGGGAGTGGAGGGAAAGGAAGAAGGTGGGGTTGGGTGTGGAGGAGGAGGAGTAAGGTGGAGATGGGTGAGGAGGAGGAGAAGGGGTGGAGTTGGTGTGGAGGAGGAGGAGTAAGGTGGAGATGGGTGTGGAGGAGGATGAGGAAGAGGGTGAGTGTGGAGGAGGAGAAGGGGTGGGGTTGGGTGTGGAGGAGGAGGAATGGAGGGGTTAGGAGAGGTTGGGTATGAAAGAAGAGGAGGAAGAGGGGAGAGGTTGGAATGAAAGATGAGGAGGAAGAAGGGAGGGGTCGGGAGTGGAGGAGGAGGAGGAAGGAAGGGGTTAGGAGAGGTGGGGGAGGAAGAAGAGTGGGGGGGGGGGGGGAGAAGAGGGGGACAACAGAACCGCCCCGGCACCCCGCATAAAACTGCATGAGGGACAAAAGTGCAGCGGCCATCTCCGGTGTGGTGTGTGGGGCGAGGTGGGGAGGGGGGAGGCTAAATGTCGCACACTTCCTGCCTCCCTGTGTGCTCCCCCTCCACCCCCCCTTCCTCACATGTACCCCTTTCGTCTCTGTTCTTGATTCCCCCTTTCTCTTGTCTGTTCTTAATTTCTTCTTTCTCTTGTCTCTTCTTAATTCTCCCTTTATCTTGTTTCTGTTCTTAATTCCTTCTTTCTCTTGTCTCTGTTCTTAATTCCTTCTTTCTCTTGTCTCTGTTCTTAATTCCTTCTTTCTCTCGTCCCTGTTCTTAATTCCTTCTTTCTCTCGTCTCTGTTCTTAATTCCTTCTTTCTCTCGTCCCTGTTCTTAATTCCTTCTTTCTCTCGTCCCTGTTCTTAATTCCTTCTTTCTCTTGTCTCTGTTCTTAATTCCTTCTTTCTCTTGTCTCTGTTCTTAATTCCTTCTTTCTCTTGTCTGTTCTTAATTTCTTCTTTCTCTTGTCTCTGTTTTTAATTCCTTCTTTCTCTCGTCTCTTCTTAATTTTCCCTTTCTCTTGTCTCTGTTCTTAATTCTCCCTTTCTCCTCGTGTCTGTTCTTAATTCCTTCTTTCTCTCGTCCCTGTTCTAAATTTCCCCTATTCCATGCTTTGAAACTTTCCTTCTCCCCGTCTCGTTGAAACTTTACACTATTTCCCGTCCCGTTTCATGCAGTCTTATTACAGTATCGTTTATCTACTCCTTTATTTATTTACACCCCTTCCCATCAGCCTCAAAGATCTTACACCCTTCCTCAGTTTCATATCTTACATACATCCTTCCTTCTCTCATCATTGAATCTTCTCCCTGCTTCCAATTTTTATAATCTGTTCCTTTTGCTCAATTCTCTCACTTTCTCTCTGATTTCTATCTTTATAATCCTCCTCTTATTTTTTCAAGTTTTTCATCTTCTCTTTGCCTCTTACATGTCCTTATAATCCTTCCTCATTTCTCAATTCTCTCACCTTTTCTCACTCTCTCCTATCTCATAATTTTTCCCCTTCCTCAATCCTTTATTCGATTTCGTCTTCTTCTTGGTTCAGCTACTACACCTCTTCATTGTCATATAGTTTATCCCTTTTCTCTGCCCCATTAATGACTTCCTTTACCCTCTCTCGCTCCTTCCCTTACCCCTGTCTCATATCTCATCATTTTTTCCCCTGCCTCTGTTCTGCCCTGAATCTCCCTCCTTTAACTTTTTCATCCCTTCTCTATGTTTCGGTCCTTCCCTTGTCTTTAGATCTTACACCACCCACCCTATCAATTGCCTCGGTTATTCCCTCTTCTCTCCCTCTGCTCCTACAACCTCTCCTTTTCTTCCCATTTTCTCACTCATCTATTCCCCATGCACATATATATATATAAACAAATAAGTGTTACCAAGTACTCATTTATCCATCTCTGCCACTGCACTTAATCTCGTCACCATCTCAATAAACCTAACACATGCTATATACATTCTTTCCAACTTCATCAACAACACTCCCTAAACTCCTATTCTCTTCCCCCAACAAATATCTCGACATGCAATATTTCTTCTCTCCATTCACACACACACCAGCCTCGCCAGCAGTGTTTCTCTCTCTCTCTCTCTCTCTCTTACTTTTTTCTTGTGATCCTTCCTTCTCTTTATTCCCTACTTTCCTTCCTTATTTTTTCTTGTGATCCCTCCTTCCTTTTATTCCCTACTTTTCTTCCTTACTTTTTCTTGTGATCCTTCCTTTCCTTTATTCCCTACTTTCCTTCCATACTATTTCGTGTGATCCTTCCCTACTCTACACAGTTCCTCCCTCCGTCTCTCTCCCTTCTGCCAGTCTACAGGGTGAGGACTGAAGAGTTTATTCTGGAAGTCGTTTGAAGGAATAATTATGAGTCGACGTGTGGTGCTCAAATGGGAAGGGAGGGAAGACAGGAGGAAAGGAGAAGAAAATTTTAGGGGGAGGAAGGAAGAGGAAGGACATGAGCAGCAGGAAAGAAGGGAGAACAATTTGGGGTGAAGGAAGGAAGAGGAAAGACAGGGTAGCAGGAAAGAAGGGAGAAAATTGGGTGGGGAAAGGAAGGAAGAGGTAAGACAAGAGGAGCAGGAAAGAAGGGAGAATTTTTTTGGGAGAAGGAAGGAAGAGGAAAGACAAGAGGAGGAGGAAGGAAGAGGGAATGAGAAAGACACACTGACAACTGGACACAACCTACCATCGTCACACCACGCCAAAAAACCTCGACCCGCTCACACATAATAATCTGTATTTAAGGACTCTGTGATCTTGTATGAGAATTCCATGGAGCCTTCTGATTCCTCCTGACCATGTCACGAAACAAGCTCCTTCCATATAGGTGGTGTTTCGAGGGAATATTTGAAGGATTCATTTATCTCTAATTTTCTGACTAATACATCACAGGGTCCCTTGATAGGATAGATATACAACAAAGCGATTAGGAGTTGATACGAATGGTAACAATTGAAAAAAATAATGGACTTCTGGAAGACATAATGAAATTTTGTAGATTCTCCGGGGAACCAAACAACCACCACCACAACAACAACAACAACAACCACCACAACACACATAATTATCTCGATAACAGAAAAAACTAATAAATTATTAAATCGACATAACAAAACACTCCAAAAACTCTACCTTATCTAAAATTACGAAGTCCGCCTTGCAAAGAAAAATATATCCAAAAAATAATGTAGGTATAGCAAACGACTTCCAGTGGGACTTTTGATACCGATTTAAGGAGGTAGAGTGTGTTGGTAAATCTGGAGCAACTGATTCCTTCAAACAATTCCAAGCAACAAAACACCATTATTTTTGTTCATCTGGTCCTGTTTCCTGGCATACTTTGGAGGAATCAAGGCACTCTAATGTATCACAAGTATATACCATTGCCTTAACTGTAAATCACTGGGATCGATACGGCCACACATGGGACAAGTGCCGGACCCGAGTGAGGAAGGAGAGACAAGCTAAACTCTTCCCTGCATTGATTCAGAAGCCTATCCCACCCAGAGGACATCATTGAGGATCACAGATTTCCCACGAGCTTCACTCATGCAGCCTCACGAACTACAAGAAGAAGAAACAAACACATACTTCCAGTCTAACACACAAACACAATAACACAAGCACATACTCCCTTTCTAACACACAAACACAAGCACATA
>JAWQEG010006168.1:0-52474 GCA_033782935.1 Petrolisthes cinctipes
ACCACTACCACCATCATCATTTTCATCACCACCAACCACCAGTACATCACCACCAGTACTACTACCACCATCACCATCAGCATAACCACCAATACCAGTACACTTGCACCAGTACAGTACCAGCACTTACACCAGTACACCACCACTACTAACACCAGGACACCATCACCACCACCACCAGCACACCAACACTTACACCATCACAAACAACACCAGTACACCCCCTACCTCAATCATCACCACCACTACCACTACCAATACCAGTAGTACCAGTAGCATCACCATCCAAGGCGCCTCTTGTATGGGTTTGGTGGTCGGTCGTCGGGGACAGGAAGGAATATAATATGCCCTTAGGAGTGACTTAGACGGACGTAAATGTACCAGTGTCTTCCCGGGAAACTGTGTCTGGTGTCCTGTGATTGGTTGGCTGCATGGCTTGGTGGTCTAGGCGGCGGCGTCGGCTCTTGTGATTGGTCGACTCTCACTGCAGCTTCCTTTTGCTTTACGGGGCCTCCAGCTTGCATCCTTGGCTAGTGAATAGGGCAGAGCGACGAGGCATCTGATTGGCTGTTAGTGAGAGTTGTGATTGGATGCTGGTGGTGGTGGTGGTGGTGGTGATGCTGGTGGTGGTAGTTGTGGTAATGGTGGAAAGGGTGGTGGTGGTGGTGGTGGTGGTAGTTGTGGAAGAGGAAGGTTGGTGGTAGTGGTTGTGGTGGTAGTTGTGGTAATGGTGGAGAGGGTGAGAGGAAGGTTAGTGGTGGTGGTAGTGGTTCTTGTGGTATTGATGGAAGGGGTGATTGTTAGGTTTGTAGTGGTGGTTGTAGTGGTAGTTGTGGTAATGGTGGAAAGTGGTGAGAGGAAGGTTATTGGGGGTGGTGGTAGTGGTGGAATGAGTAAATGCTAGGTTAGTGGTGGTTGTGGTGGTGGTGGAAAAATTGGGTATGGTTGTTGAGGTAGTTGTGGTAGTGGTGGTATTTGTCGTAGAGATATTTATGGTAGTGGTAATAGTCGTGGTAGCAATGGTTTTAGTTGGTAATGATGACGGTAGTAGAGACATCATTTAATCGGCTTAACCTGTCTGCAGTACCTTCCCTTCCTCCCTCTTTCTATTATCCTTCCTCACAGTCTTTTACTACTTTCCCTTTTTACCTTCCTTTCCCCCTCACTCTCTCTACCAACCTTCCTCACAGCCTTTTCCTATACCTTCCCTCACTTCCTTCATTCCCCTTCAATCTCCCTACCATCCTTCCTCACAGTCTTTTCCTACCTTCTCTCACTTCCTTCCTTTCCCCTTCATTCTCCCTATCGTCCTTCCTCACCTTCTTTACCTTTCTCCCTCACGCCCTTACTTTCCCCTCTGACCCATTCCTAATTTTTCTTCCTTACTCAAAATTAGTACAGTTCCGAGAGAGGAAGTAATGGAAGAAGGTAACTGTGAAGGTAAATGCATGAGAGGCAGAGAAAAAGTAAGGATGAAAAGCAGCAAGGAAAGGAGGAAAATGGGAGGAAGAAAAGGGAGAGGAAGGAAAAATAGTTATGATCGAGGGAGGTGGAAGGAAAGAAGGGAGACTGAGAGGAAAGAAAATGTAAGGAAAATACAGAGATAAGCAAGGAAGGAAATAGAAATGCAGGAGGGAAGGTAGGAGGAGAGGAAAGAAGGAAGGAGGGAAGGAAGGAAGGAAGGAAGGAAGGAAGGAGGGGAGGGAGCCAGGCATAGAAATATATGGGTAAGTAATGGAAGAAAACTTTTGTTGTTGTTGTTGTTGATGTTATTGTTTGTGGTTGTGGTGGTGTCGGAGATTACCTTTTGTTGTTGTTGTTGTTGTTTTGCCCAGGTTGTTGTTGGTGTGTGATGTCAGTGTTATTAAATTACCGTTGCTGATGTTGTTGCTGTTGACATTGTTGTTGTTGTTGTTGTTGTTCAATGGTACTATTGCCTTACTATCGTGGTTTTATGCTGCAATGTTTTGTTGTTGCTGAATTGTGAATATAATTGATATTGTTATTAGAGTTGCTGTTGTATCATAGAAACTACCGTACTATAACATTGTTGATATTGCAGCATACTATACATATCCTTCTCCGTCACTATTGCTGGAAGGGAACATATTTTCATTTCAGTTTTGTTGTTTTTAACAATTATTTTCGGGTATATATGTAATTTTTCAGATGTGCCAATGAACGTAGGGCTGCGTCCATTTTGTAGAGCTTTACTGTAGGTTAGTCAACACGTGACGTCAGTAAGTAACTTAATTAAGTAGCTTCCCCTATATGAGAGATAATCCATAATGACGTCATGGTGCTTCGTATCATAGGTTTATTTTTGTACAGAAAACAAAATATAATTTTCATCTTAGCTACATATTTTTAGATTACTGTAAAATAGAGAGGTCTCACATACAGGATAGTATACCCAGTTACATACTGTACATTCATATATGCATCAAAATACAACAAACGTATACTTTTCTCTTCAACTTTACAATAACTATAAAGCAGAGTTACTGCGAGGCTGAAGGAGGAACAAACTTTTTGTCAGCGACTGAACTTTTCACGAGCTTTCAATGGTAATGGAAGGCTGAGCCAGCTCGTGCGTCACTGGGTACGGTAGCAGATAACAGGTTATTCCCTTGTGTGACGTTTAAAGTTAAATTGTTGTATTGCTGTTGAGGGAGACATGTGTCCAACTTACTCTTATCAAAGATACTGTATAGGACACAATGATCTCATAAAGAAATGACATTTACATACTTACTGTTTCATAACCCAGAAGCCATTCCTGCTGAACCCAGTAGATATACATAAGAATCTCTATATAACCAGCTTATCTAATGCACCAACAAATGACAAACAATAATAAATATAACAATATATCAATAGCATTGGTAAAAACAAGTGGGCGTGTTGGGTCCGTGAAGTCACACACGCATGGCGTCAGAAACACGCCACATGAACAGTACAATATAATAGAGTATAATATTTATACAGTACAATACATCATATGGTGTTCAGAGGAGGAAAAGGAGGAGGTGGACCTGGAACCTTGATAATCGATGTATGTGAACATTAACTAGAGAAGAGGACTAGAAGTTTAAAATGTGTGTGTATATTGGTGTGCACCAGGTCGATGTCTGTACGTGGCTATTAATTTTAAAGATCCTTCTGGATTGATTTGGAAGTTTTGCCTAATCATTGCGCACCGTACATAATATTATCCAGTACGTCGTTGCTGAGGAATGATGGACTAATTAGAATGATAAGTGAACATCAATACAGGGAAAAATTCTAAGCTTAGTGTATGTGCTAAAATATATTGTTGCATAACCTCTCCTCTTTACTGCAAAATATGCGAAATTCCGATAGTTGGAGACAGTCGGCAACACCATAGCTTTGTGGGCGGCGGCTGTCCCAGTAAATAAAACATATAGGCTATACTCTGTTATGACATCACACACACACTCACACACACACACACACACACACACACACACATCACTCACACACATCACACTCACACACATCACTCACACACAACTCACACACATCACTCACACACAAACACCACACACGTACACTTCTTCACATGCAACCCCTTACACACACTCTCTAACTCTACAATTACATCGCCTTCATGACCATTGCAAAAGTCGATAAAAAAAAAAAAAACTATTCCGACTTTTGCTCCCTGTATCTAACGGCAATGTTATCTGATGTCATTCTAAATCCGCGTACGGGTACGGTACTCTGTCAGTGTCACGGAGGCCGTTCATATGGACCGACGTTTTATACATATCGGCCAGAATTCTGTTGTAAAAAAGTCCGCTCGGGAAACTTTGTACATTTTTTTGTTAATTTTCGTGTTCTCTCAACGAACTTTTCGACACATTGTCAGAGTATTGTCAACATATATACGAATTTTGCTTGCCATTAGAAACAGGGTATATGTGCATTTGGGCCATCCCTGCCTCCGTTTGTACACACCGTTCGTAGTACATACATACATACATACATACACACATACATATGCCAACGAATTTAGTGGAAATATTGCTGATGTTGGTGGTGCTGTTATGAATATTATCAACTCACTCGGGAACCAAACCACAGTCACATATAATTGAGTTTAGTTGTTACCGAGCCACAGTCACTCCATGTAGGACAGAGTAATGTTTTCAACCCTGTCTACTTGTTTATATGTTTATTGTACGTGTGTGTCCATCTGTCTGTCTGTCTGTCTGTCTGTCTGTCTGTCTGTTCTCATGAAAACTCAAAGAGAAATCGGAACATTTTATTTGCAATTAACTTAACTGCTCGTTGGCAATTTGTTGACAAGTTTCAGTTAGTGTTTATAGTTGATAGTTTTGACAATAATGGCTGCAATATCAAATGCAGAAGGAATAATCAGAAATGCAACAACAAAGAACTTTATTGAATGGAGGAGAACTATACAATATACAAGATGACCAGTGAACATAATACAGGAGAGGGTTGGTAGCCTTTGGTGGAGCAATGGATAGTATGCAAGAACATCCGAGGTATTAACGATAGTGCTTTACTGGTACGATGATTTCATAGACAAACAAACAACTGAGCCATCGTACTGGTACCACACCATCGTCAACACAACCGATGTTCTTGCATACGATGGAATATTGTATCAGGCATCAAAAAAGTTGCCTACATTTTCATGGCAATTTCTACTTCCTAAATCCATTATCACCTAAAGAAACTTAAAACATGTTCAGTACAGACGATCATCCCATTGGTGTTTAATTATGTCTAGTTCTGGTTGTCCATCTGTATATACTTGGACACTCTTTGATGCAACCTCTGTCACCAACACATATGAAATGCTGTGATGGTAAAGCAGCTGATATATTATCGCCTTATGTCTGGCTGAATGACATTATGTGTTTGTTACAAGACACAGGAAACAAGGTCACATGTCCTTCCTGCTTGCTGTCTCACCTCTCTATCACCTTTTTTCTGGCGCTATATGACCTCGCTGTTACGGCGCCTAATATCAATCAATCAATCAATCAAGGTCACATGTCTGTCTATCCAAATATATGAGTTGGTGGTGTCAGATGGAGAATATACCAACGAGTTTACTTGACCTGCAGCCGACGAGTTTACTACTTCAAGTGACCTGATGCAGCCAACTCGTCTCACCAAGTGTGTCTCTTATGTCAGCAAACTTTTTCAGTATTTGATAAACCTTCACCATGAGAACGAATATGGCGATAAAGATGGAGATGAGGATGGAGATGAAGAGAGAAAAGTTTCGTCATGAGTACAGCTGGCCTGAGTCATTGAATCCCGATCGACTGGTGGGAAAAAAATAGAGGAATCAGCGGGAAACAATGTGTGTGTGTGTGTGTGTGTGTGTGTGTGTGTGTGTTTACGTTTTGGTGTGTGTGTGTGTGTGTGTGTGTGTATTTATGTGTGTGTGTATGGCAGCTGGTGATTGTGTGTGTGTAATTTCGTGTGTATGTGTGTATTTACGTTTTGGTGTGTGTGTGTGTATTTATGTGTGTGTGTATGCCAGCTAGTGATTGTTTGTGTGTATTTATGTGTGTGTATGGCAGCTGGTGATTGTGTGTGTGTCTTTATGTGTATGTGTATGTGTGTGTGTATGGCAGCTGGTGATTGTGTATGTGTCTTTATGTGTATGTGTGTGTGTGTGTGTGTGTGTATGGCAGCTGGTGTGTGTGGGTGGTATGGCTGCAACTCCTCCAATGACGCTTTCATTTTTATTGTTATTGCTGTTGTTACTGTTGCTGTTAGTGTTGTCGTTAATAGTTCATAGTGTTGTTGTTGTTGTTGTTGTTGTTGCTTTGTCGACGTTGCTGCTTGTTTTTATTCTTGTTTTTGGCGTTGTTGACTTCGTTTTTGTTTTTATTGGGGTCGTCATCGTAGTCGTAGTTGTGGTCATCATTATCACCATCATTATTACCATCATTACTATCATTATTACCAACATCATCATCATCATCATAAGGCTATAATGTCTCTTTTCCAAGGGTAGAAATCAGGTTTTAATAATATACTCTATGACACAATAACATATCACTAACAAATAGGGGTTATATCCACTTTCTCTTACATGCCCCATAGAAAGTCGAACAACACCACACCACACAGACACCCCCCCCACACCCCCCTTAGTACACACACATATTACATAGTCCCTCAGTTAGTATATATTTCATGTCACTCGTTGAAGGGAGCCATTCCTTGAACACTCAAGATAAGGTCGAGTTGTCAATGCTAACTTATGTATAATTTTTTAGCACGTCCTTTCCACTCTTTAATTTCTCATAATCGGTAGTTGTTTCCTTTGTTTTATTCAAATTTATTTCTCGCGTATTAAGACAATCCCCTCCCATCTTTTTTTTTATTTCGTGGTGTTTGCTTTTTCGTTCCTCTTAGAATACTCAGGTAAGGATGAGAGAACAAAGAAGGAAAATGGATGTAGGGGGAGGGAAGGAGGAAAGAGGCACAGGAAAGAAGAATATTAGGAAGAAAAAAGAGAAGGAAGGAAGAAAGGAATGATGGAAAACAAAAGAAAAATCTAGAAAGGAGACCAGGGAGAAAGAAAGGAGTGAAGGAAAAGGAAACCACATATAGGAAGGAGAAGAGAGGAAGGAAGATCCAATGAAAGAATAGAGGAATAAGAGAAATAGAAGGAAGGTCCAAGATTGATGGAAGGATGGAAAGTAAGAGGGAAGGAGGGAAAGTAGGAAGGAAGGAAGGAGGGAAAATATGAGGGAAGGAGGGAAAGTAGGAAGGAAGGAAGGAGGGAAAGTAAGAGGGAAGGAGGGAAAGTAGGAAGGAAGGAAGGAGGGAAAATATGAGGGAAGGAAGGAAAGTAGGAAGGAAGGATGGAGGGAAAATATGAGGGAAGGAGGGAAAGTAAGAAGAAAAGAGGGAAAGTAAGAGGGAAGGAGGGAAAGTAGGAAGGAAGGAAGGAGGGAAAGTAAGAGGGAAGGAGGGAAAGTAGGAAGGAAGTAGGGAAAGTAAGAGGGAAGGAGGGAAAGTAGGAAGGAAGGAAGGAGGGAAAGTAAGAGGGAAGGAGGGAAAGTAAGAAGAAAAGAGGGAAAGTAAGAGGGAAGGAGGGAAAGTAGGAAGGAAGGAAGGAGGGAAAGTAAGAGGGAAGGAGGGAAAGTAGGAAGAAAAGAGGGAAAGTAAGAGGAAAGGAGGGAAAGTACGAAGGAAAGGAGGGAAAGTAAGAGGGAAGGAGGGAAAGTAGGAAGGAAGGAGGGAAAGTACGAAGGAAAGGAGGGAAAGTAAGAGGGAAGGAGGGAAAGTAGGAAGGAAGTAGGGAAAGTAGGAAGGAAGGAGGGAAAGTAGGAAGGAAGAAGGGAGGGAGGGAGGGAAGGCGAAGGAGAGTGATAATGAGAAGCCCGGGGGAAAAAATGCCTAAGATATAACTGAAAGAGGGAGTTTATGGCTAAAAATATCCTTAAATGATGATAGCACTAATTGTGATGGTGGTAGTGGTGGTAGTGGTAGTGGTGGTGGTGGTAGTAGTGGTTGTGGTGGTAGTGGTAGGGATGGTGGTTGTATAGTTATAGTGTTGATAACGTTGCTGATGGTAGTGATGGTGGTTGGTGTAATAATTGTGGTGGTAGTGGTAGTGGTTGTAGTGATAGTGGTAATGGTGGTTATGGTTGTATAGTTGTAGTGTTGACGATGCTGTTGTTGTTGATAATGGTGGTGGTGGTGGTGTTGTTGTTGTTAGTGGTTGAGGTGGTTGTAAATGTTATGGTGTTGTTTTATAGTGATGTTGGTTGTAGGTAGTTGTAGTAGTGGTAGGTATGGTTGGCGATCCTTCCAATGCTCGTTGTTAGAGTGGTTTCATTTCAGATAGCGTTGGTAGTGATTGCCATGGTGCTAGTACTAATTATGAGAACAATGGTGGGACAGGTAGTGGTGGTGGTGGTGGTGGTGGGTAGTGGTGGGTGGTAGTGGTGGTGGGGGTGGTAGTGGTGGTGGTGGTGGTGGTGGTGGTGGTAGTGGTAGTTGTGGTGGTGGTAGTAGTTGTGGTAGATATGATATGGTGGTGGTGGTAGAGTGGTGGTAGTTGTGGTAGTGGTGGGTGGTGGTGGTTGGTGGTAATGGTGGTGATAGTTATGTTAATTGTGATAATGGTGGTGGTAATGGTAGGTTGTGTAGTGGTGGTGGTAGTTGTGGTAGCTGTGATAATGATGGTGGTGGTAGAGTGGCGGTAGTTGTGGTAGTGGTGGTGGTAGTTGTGGTGGCTGTGATAATGGTGGTGGTGGTAGAGTGGTGGGAGTAGTGGTAGTTGTTGTAGTGGTGGTGGTAGTAGTTGTGGTAGTGGTGGTGGTTGTAGTAGCGGTGATAGTAGTGGTAGTAGTGGTGGTGGTAGTTGCGATAGTCGCGGTAGTGGTAGTTGTGATAGTAGTAGTGGTGGTAGTTGTGGTAGTGGTGGTGGTGGTAGTAGTAGTGGTGGTAGTTGTGGTAGTAATAGTGGTGGTGGTAGCAAGCAACTTTAGTCTCCATGGTCACAGCAAATCAGTTGGGACAGAGAAGGGAACTGAGGGGGGGTGGAGGTGGATTGGAGGGGGAGTGGAGGGAACTGGAGGGGGGTGGAGGGAACTGGAGGGGGAGTGGAGGGGAACTGGAGGAACTGGAGAGGGTGGAGGGAATGGAGGGGAGTGGAGGGGGAGTGGAGGGAACTGGAGGGGGAGGGGAATGGAGGGAACTGGAGGGGGGGGTGAGGGAACTGGAGGGAACTGGAGGGGGGAGTGGAGGGGGAATGTTAGGGAATGGAGGGGTTGAATGGAGGGAATAAATGAAACTGGAGAAGAACTGGAGGGAGAGTGGTGGGACTGGAGGGAACTAAAGGAACTGGAGGAGGATTAGAGGGGAACTGGGAGGGAACTGGAGGGAACTAGAGGGGGAGTGAGGGAACTAAGAAATGGAGGAGGAGTGGAGGGGGAGTGGAGGGAACTAGAGGGGGAGTGGAGGGAACTAAAGGAAACTGGAGAAGTATGGGGAACTAAGGAAATTGGAGGGGGAGTGGAGGTGGAGTGGAGGTGAATAAAGGGATATGGGGGGAGAGGAGGAACTAAAAGGGAAATGGATGGAAAATGGATGGAAGAAATTGTAGATATGGAGGGGAAGGAGGAATTCAAAGATGAACTGGGGAAAGGAAGAAAATATATATGAGAAATCCTATATGTAAGATTGTAAACAATATAAATACATGTACAATACCCCTCACACGTTAATACCCCTCACTCACTCCCATAACCCCTCACTCCTCAATACATATAATTAATAGTAAGATACTCTAAATCATAACCTCACTCTCAAACCTCATTCACCACTAATACCCCTCACTCACCTACATTGTTCCCTCACCCACCATACAGTACCTCATTCCTCAATACCCCTCACTCACTCACCAATATCCCTCATTTTCTATTACTCCTAAAACATGAGTACCTCACTAATACCTAACTACACAATACCCTTTACTCACCTATCTGTACACACATCACAATACTCCTCCCTCCCAATACCCCTCACTTCCAATACCCTCACTACAAATATCCTCATACACAATACCATCACTACACAATACCCTCCAACACATACCCTCACTCACCTACTCTGTACCCCACACCTCATCAAACCTCATCAATACCCTATACACAATACCATATTACAAACACTCCTCAATACCCTCACTACACAATACCTCACTCACCTACTCTGTACACACACCTCACTACACAATACCCTCACTCCCCACATACCCCTCACTCCCAAATACCCTCACTACACAATACCCACCTCATACTCAATACCCTCACTACACATACCTAATACCAATACCCTCAGTACACAATACCCTCACTCACCCTACTCTGTACCTCACCTCGCCAGTACTCTACAATCCAATATTTCTCTCCTTCAGTTCACGCCCAGTACACTATAGAGCGGCGCTATACCTCGCCACTGCCATACTGCCCCAAATTAAAGAAAAATAGTGATAGGGCTAGTGGTGGTGGTGGTAGTGGTGGTGGTTGTTGTGATAGTGGTGGTGGGAAGGGGAATGGTACTAGTGGTGGTGATAGTGTGTGGTGGTGGTGGTGGTGGTGGTGATGGTAGTGCAGCTAGTAGTGGTGGTAGGGGTGGGTGGAGAGAGAGAGAGAGAGAGAGAGAGAGAGAGAGAGAGAGAGAGAGAGAGAGAGAGAGAGATGAGAGAGAGAGAGAGAGAGAGAGAGAGAGAGAGAGATGAGAGAGAGAGGAGAGAGAAGGGATAAAGAGAGACAGGGGGGAAGGGAAAGAGGGGAAAAGAGAGGAGAGGAGGGAGAGGAATTAAGAGGTGGGAGAGGAGAAGGGGATAAAGGGAGGAGAGTGAGGAAAGGTTAACACAAGTGATCAACAAACTCACATGTGTTGAATAGATAGGAGAGTTGGGAGGGGAGGTTGGGAGGGGAGAAGGGGAGGGGAGGAGAAGGAGTAGGGGGGGTAACTGCTGAGAGTGTGATAGAATGTGAGAGAGAGAGAGAGAGAGAGAAGGGAAAGAAAGTGTGTGTGTGTGTGTGTGTGTGTGTGTGTGAGGCAGAGTAAATTGAAGGAGTGGGAGCAGGAGAAAATTATAAAAGCAAGAGAGAGAGAGAGAGAGAGAGAGAGAGAGAGAGAGAGCAAAGTACTCTTAACTCTCACTCTGACTCACACGCTAATTAACTTACTTATGAATTTTTGAATAATATCAGACCGTCCTATTGGTTTCTGGCAATCTTTCCATGTAGAACAAACCGACTTATCCAGAGGGTGATATGGAGGGGGTTGAGGGGGGTGGGGGGTGAGGGGAGAGTGTTTGAGGGAAAGGGAAGGGAGGGGTGGGGGTGAGGGAGAGTGTTTGAGGGAGAAGTGGGAGGAGAGAGAGAGAGAGAGAGGGTGAGTTTATAGGAAAGTACAAGGAGAGGTTGGTGGGGAGGGAAGAAAAAAGAGAGGTGTGGTTGGTAAAGGGAGAGAGAGAGAGAGAGAGAGAGAGAGAGAGGAAAGAGAGAGAGAGAGAACCTTAGGGCAGACATGCGTATGAAGAAATTGGAAGGAAAGTCAGAGAGAGAGAGAGAGAGAGAGAGAGAGTAGAGAGGAGAGAGAGAGAGAGAGAGAGAACTACAGGCAGAATTGGGTAGGGAAGAAATTGGAAGGAAGTCAGGTGGTAGGGTAGGGTATGGATCAGAGAGAGAGGAGGGTAAGGAGGGTCAGGAGGGAGTAATCTGTGTTGTTATGACCTGCTCTTACACTTTCCTTCCTACTCTACTCTTATTTTTTCAGAGATTTATTTTTTTCCATTTTCAATTTCCCTTAACGGTACTTTATTTTTTTTTCATCAGGCTTCGGATTTCTTGCCCTTCTTCTTATTATTATTATTTTAATTTTTATTTTTTAAACCAAAGCCTCATTTTCATATATTATAATTTCCATTTATATTGTTTATCTAATTTACTTTTCCAATTTACGTTCGACATACATTTAATTCACTGTTGTTTAAATGTCCAACCTCTCTCTAGTGTTTTTCCAATTCCCTGATTTATCCGATTGACTTGAGTTTCTCCCTTTGTCCAGTCTGCCCTCGTTGCTGTTTCTTCCACCACCTCGAGCTTCCAGCACCCCATATTTTTTCTTTTTATTTTGACCAGAATTCAGTGTTTCTAGAATTTCAAGTACTTGCAATTTCTTTCCAGCTCCAACTTCAGGCGAGGACGGAGCGGTCGAGGCGCCGTTCCCCAGCCCCTTAGCATTCACTTTGTTTTTCTCAATTGTCAGGGGACGTGGGGGCCGCACATGCACCCTTCCATGCACCTTGGTCGGCCCTCTGGTGGGTGGATGTCTGCCTTGAGGGGATATTGTACTCTTGTTCATGGGGCTCCTTGATTTCTCTAATGTATGCCAGGAAACGGGACCAGATTAACAAAAATAATGGTGGATCTTATTGCTTGAAATAGTTTTGGTGGAATCAGTTGATCCAGATTTACCAGCACTGGACTACCTCGTTAGGGGATTATTTTGTTTTTGGTGCTACTGTTTCCTCCACACTATGCCAGGAAACAGACTACCTCAGTATACAAGTATGGGATCTGTATTATTGAAGGGTTCAGAGGGCTTCGTCAACTCCAAAACGACAACAACAAACGACCCTTTCATTAAGACTCTCTCAGGCCCCGTTGACGAGCTGCATCTCTCATATTTTTCATTTCATTGGTTGTTCTTTTGACTTCCAGTGATTCATTAATTACTTCAACTTGATTCTTAATGTAATTACAGTGCTCGGTAATTTCAGTCCTGCAGAGGTACATAAAACCACCGGTGGTGATTATTTTCCATTTGTGACTCTCCTGTGTTCGATTGGTATAAAACTTTACTGTATATACTGGGATACGTGTTACTACTGTCCCTACCATGTCCTGGATGATCAAGATTCTAATAACGCATCATGAGTCTGTTGTGGTTGTGGTTGGTGTGTTGTGTCTGTGTGAGTGGACGTGGTCTGAGGTATCCTTTCTTTCCGTTGCGAGATAAATAACGTCTCCTGTGAAGATAATTATATGCAGAACTTGGGATTACGGGAAAATACACTGCAGTCTGCACCATTAGAAGTAAACTCTGTTCTTTCCTTCAGTAAATATAGTCATTATCTATACCTCTCAGTAAAAATATTTGCACTATGAAATCAAACCAATGTAGTAGCAGTGATAGTCGGAGACCTTAAGTATACAATTTTTTACTGCAATGCGGGTAAGTTAGTGACTGACTTTGTGAGAACCATTACTTCAAGCAACCACAAGAAGTTTCTTATTGAAGGCGAAAGGTTCTTGGATCCTTATGTCCATTGTTATACGGACAGAACTCTAAGGAATATCACTCCAAACTTTAATTCCTCGGTGGTTTTGTATGGTGGGTGCGTGGCCTTGAAAAATAGTTCCCTCTCTCTACCTTTATAGTATGATCACCTGAATCTTTTTTTTCTTAAGCAAGGCTTGGAGGAATCGTAGCCCTACTTACTCCCATAACAGAATGACCTTGAAAGTTTTACGACCTTACCGTGTTATCCACTCAGCACTGCCATTCATTCATTCATTCATTCATTAACTCCAGATCAAGTACGAATCGCTAGAAAAATTTCGACGAGTGGGTCCCGAGTCTGCATCATCACCAATGAATGAAAGGTGTAAGAAAGTGTTATTACTACTCCCTCGAACACAAAACAAAAACAACTTCTCTGAACTCGAACCACGCCAAATGGGGAAATGGGCAATGTAACGTGGGACATCTTTAGAGTGAAGGTGGCCATGTATGTGTACTATACGTAAGATTCTTTGAAAAATAAACAGTACAGGAAGTCAGAGGGAATATTTGGTGATAATTCTGTAAAGACAAGGGAGGAAAGGTGACTATGGAGGGAGTGGAGAGAAGGGTGGAGGGAACTGGAGGGAGGGAGAGGTATAGATGGGGGTGTAGAGGGAACTGGAGGGAGGGAGAGGTAGATGGGTGGGGAGGGAAACTGAGGGAGGGAGAGGTATAGATGGGGGTGTAGAGGGAACTGGAGGGAGAGAGGGAGAGGTAACTGAGTGTGGAGGGAACTGGAGGGAGGGAGGGAGAGTTAACTGGGTGTGGAGGGAACTGGAGGGAGAGAGGGAGAGGTAACTGGGTGTGGAGGGAACTGGAGGGAGAGAGGTAGAGGTAACTGGGTATAGAGGGAACTGGAGGGAGGAAGGGAGAGGTAACTGGAAGTGGAGGGAACTGTTAATGGTGAGAGAGGAAGTGAACTGGAGAAAGTGCTGAGTTGGAAGCGTTTGGAGGGAGAGAGAGGTGGATGGGTCGGGAGAGGGGAGGGGTGAGAGGGGTGGATGGAGATAGAGCCGATGTTCTGACCTTGTAACTCGAATATCAATCATCACCTGTCTTCTCTCTCTCTCTCTCTCTCTCTCTCTCTCTCTCTCTCTCTCTCTCTCCTTCCTTTTCAGTTCTTTCCTTTACTCTCTGCATGCCCTTTCCTTTTCACTTTCTATGCCTCTCATTCGATCCTGTCTCATATCTCCTATTTCCTTTTCTTATTCTCTTTCTATTCTTTGTTTTAGGTTTCCTTCTGTTATAGTTTACCACCCTCTCCTCCTCTCCTCTCTGTCCTTTCTCTTCTCATTTATTCTCTGTTCATTCTCTCCTCTTTCCTCTTCCCTGTCTTCTCTCATTTCTCTCATTTATTGTTCTCTGTTTTCTCCCTCACTTCAATTCCTTACCAATACATACTCTCTTCTCCCTTTCTCCTCTTCTCTTTCTTCTTTTCGTTTTCATTTTATCCCTTTCAATTCTCATTTCTATCCTCCCCGTTTTCTAACCATCATCATCATCATCTCTCTCTCTCTCCCTTCCCCCCCCCCCTCTCTCTCTCATGAATATAATATGTTAAAAAACCTCTTCAAAATTAACTGAACGGCTGGCTATCATTATGTATGAGTGGAAGGGTGAGGGAGTGTGGGAGAGTGAGGGAGGAATGTGGGAGAATGAGGGAGTGTGGAAGATGTGGGAGAGTGAGAGTATGGGGGTCAGGGAGTGGGAAAGTGATATGGGAAAGTGAGAGAGTTTGGAGAAAATGTGGGAGAGTGAGAGCCTGAGGGTGAGGGAGTGTGGAAGATGTGAGAGAGTGAGAGCATGAAGGTGAGAGAGTGTGGAAAATGTGAGAGTGAGAGCATGAGGGTGAGGGAGTGTTGAAGAGTAAGGGAGAATGTAGGTAGGACACGAGAAAACAAAGGAAAACGAGGGGAATGGTGATAGAGAATGAGAGAAAGTGAGAGTGCGGAAGTGAGAGTAAAATTGAGGATGAGAGAAGGCCTTGTAGTATGAGGGAGAAGGGGTGAAAGCAAGCACGAAGGAAATAGAAGAGGAGGAGGAGTGAGAGTAAGAAAACAAGAGAGTAAGGGAGAATGTCTGGGTGAGAGTTAGTGTATGAGGGAGAGCGAGGGCGGATGAGAAAAGAGAGTGAGTTAGCATGAGGAAGAGAATGAGTGTAAGAGGAGGGGAGGACAAACGCTCTCACCAACTCTCACGCTGTTTGGAAGCTATGGACCGAATAATTGAGAGAGAGAGAGAGAGAGAGAGAGAGAGAGAGAGAGAGAGAGAGAGAGAGGAAAGCAGGCTGGTAACAATGGAAATATTTATGATATTGTTATCATTTAAATAATAATAATAATAGTAATAATAATAATAATAATGATAAAAGCTCCAAGAATACCAATCATAATAGCTACGGTATATAAATAATAATAATAATAATAAAATCTAAAAGAATATCAATCATAATAGCTATATAAATAATAATAATAATAGCAATAAGAATATAAATAGAACGCTAGGTAAGGTAACTAATGTCCGTAGGCGTGGTGATAGTGGTAGTAGTAGGCTAGCCTAGTAGTGGAAGGGGACGGAGCAACCACCACCATTACTACCGGTCACAACTGCTATTATTCAAAATTACGAGGCCGCATTGATTGTGGTGGGTGGGTGGGTGGATGGGACGGTGGTGGTGGTGGTGGTAGTTTGTGAGAGGCTACCACCAGCATTGTTTACCAGCTACCAACATCGGCCTCCCTCCCTGCCTGCTACGGTTTGTCCATGCTGGCTGGCTGGCTGGCTGATATTAAAACGAGGGACGAAACCGAACGAGTTTTGGTAGTAGAGTGGAATAGTGGTGTTTGTTGTTGTTGTTTCTTCTTTGTTGTGCGATTGTGGTAAAGTCTTTGTTTACATATTCGACTCGAACCATTGTGGAGATTGTTTTGTGTTTATGGAGAGAATAATTACTACTGCTATACATACGATTATGGTAGAATTTTTCGAGTGCAAGTGGTAAAATGTGCTTGATGTGGGACTAAATTATTAATTTGATAATTTGCATATAATAAAATCCTTGTTACGCATCATATTTTGTGGTGAAATATCCGTTACGCAATTGTAGCCTACGTGGCAGAAACCTCATTACGCAATCTTTGTTATGCACCTGCAGTAGAAACTATATGTAAAGTAATTTTGTCAGAAAACATATAGTACTAGAATATTTGTTTTGACATAGTGGTAAATAACTGTAAGATAAAAATTGTGAAAGAAGCAATATTTACAAATGGTGGCAACATATGTTGTTACACAAGTGTGGTGATAACGCCGCCAAGCAAAGGCGTTACAATCTTCCGTCATGCGATTGTGGTTGATAGTGGTGGTGGCCATGAGACTGGGGAGGGATTGTGGTGAGAAGTGAAATCGTAGTGTCAGGAGATGTGTATGTGTGTGTGTGTTTGTGTGTGTGTCCTTTAGAGAGGTTTGGGCAGTTTGGTCACGCAGCTACCAACATTCGAACCAGAGGGTGGTTGGTGGTAGCGAAAACAAAGAAGATTAATAGAAGTGGGTGCAAAGCGAAGCAGATCGTGGTTGTTGTGGTAGTTTCGAGACCAACCTGAGTCGTAGTCGGCCATGGATGGTTGTTACGGATGGTTGTTTTGGTAGGGAAGGTTGGTTGGTTGGTAGGTGTTTGTTTCTCTGCCTGCCTGCCTTCCTCCCCTCCCTCCCTTCCTTCCTGCCTGCCTGCCTGCCTCCTCCTCCCTCCCTTATTCCTCTCACAACCCTCACCCTGCGCACTCCTTACTCCCTTCTCTTCCTCCTCCCTAGCTGACTTTCCTCCCTCTGACCCTTTGGGGCTCTCCCTTCCCTCACTTCCTTCCCAACCCTCACCTTGCGCACTCCTCACTCACTTCTCTCCTCTTTCCCTGCATGGACTTTACCTCTCTTTCTATCTCTCTATTCCTCTCTCACTCTCTGGCTTGCTCTCTCTTTCTTTCTCCCTCTCTCCCTGAGCGCTCTCTCTCCCTCCACCCACCTACCATCCCTCCCACCCTCCCTCCCTCACTTCCCTCCCGGTCCTCACCCTGCGCACTCCACCCGTCCACCACAACACACCACCAAAATGCTCCAAATCACGACCCAGTGCGCGAGTCGTACGCCAAGGACGCGGGAGAAGGAGTTTAAAAAATGCGAGAGGCCACGTCCAGAATGCGGGAGGAGGCGGCAGACGTGATAATCGGACGAAAATCTTGATATTATTGAATTTACCGCCTCCTCCTCCTCGCCCCAGCGCCGCCATCTTCCTCCGCCAGAACAACGAGTCCGAGGCATTTTCCAGTTTCCCTCCATAACTGTCCCATTTCAGCTATTTGGGAGCTATTATCTGGGTAGTTTAGGTAGATATATATATTTCACGTACCCGAAAAAATACCAATAAGGGTAGATTAATGAGGAAGCGGAGGAATATCTTGGTTTAAAGGGCTTGCTTTCCTCAGTTGCACGTTAGCCGTCACTTTAGGTGGTCGTTGCACCAGTGCTGCATTTTTCTCCTCTCACCGACGCCCCAGGCTGGTTTTCCTCAGTTTCTACTCAGTTTGGTGTGGCAGTGAAGAAGCGTGAGGCGACGAGCGGTGAGTAGAGTTGGGGGGTAGGGCGAGGGAGGGAGGAGGGAGAATGACGCTATCGATCCGTGGCTGACTTGCCATATGTGTATTTCACGTGGCCATGTGTGGCTCACGTGGCACCTTTCACACTCCGACTTTGCACGTGCAGGTGGTGGTCTGGAATGGGAGTGAAGGAATCCTGGAAATGGCTGGAGGGAGTGTGAAGGATATGGATGGGGATGGAGGGTAGAGGGCGGGAATGGATGCTTTACTTTCAGGTTGACATTTCCACGTACTCTACTGGCCGGGCTGAACGTGACGCTTGCTTTACCTAAACGGCCACCATTTATAATAGTCAGTGTGTTTCGGAGGTGTAAGAGTTTAGGGAGGGCTGTGTACACGACCCATACAGTTTAATGGTGTTTTATGCCTTTCGACTACGAAGTTCCTTTATTAAAGTAGTACGGTACAGTTGTGATGATATTCAAGCTAGGGATATAGGAAGGCTCTACCGCTTGCCACTGTACCTTACTATTATTAAAAGACAAGTGCGTTTCGTTACCACAATAACCATACTGTGTTCCCTCACCACCCATACCCACATAGTACCTTAAATATGAACATGAGACAAACTAGGGGCCGTATTCAAGAACATCCGTGGTGTATACGATGGTGTGGTACTGTACGACGGCTCTGTTGTTTGTCTATGGAGCCATCGTACCGGTACCACACCATCGTATGCACTATAAACGTTCTCGAATGTGGCCCATGAATTTATACAGGCAAGTACAACATGTTGAATGCTCGTATGATGAGATTCACGTGGTTTAGTACGCTTTTCATACAACGTAGACTATTGCTTTCATATGTAGGTAGATAATTTAATTGCAAAAAAGCAAAAAAAAAGAGAAGAAAAAAGTAGAATGTTATATAAGGTAGGTGTGGTTTGGTATAGCCTAAGGCAGCTGGGGTGGCCTAACATTGAAACTGGGTGCTTAGGGTCGTATTGAAGAACATTCATGGTGCATACGATGGTGTGGTACCGGTACGATGACTTCATAGACAAACAAAAGAGCCATCGTACCAGTACCACACCATCTTTAACACAGTTGTTTTTGCATATGGCCCTTAGTTTGCAGCTTCACTCAAAACTCCATTATTAATACCTTATTCTCCAGATAATTCTCCATCGTCTACACCTTTTTCATGTAGTTATTATAACACATTTCTGTAGCTGAAGTAAAATACGTACCCTAATGCTCAAATGCTCAGTAGCCTGATATATAAGCGTTGCACAGCTTAATTGTAGGTGATGGCAACATATGGCAACACTGAATTAGTGGGCTACCGGTACACAATAACCTATAGTAATTATTCCAAAGCTGACAAAAAACAGCAACTTATGATCGAGTTGGTTTAGGCTAATTAAAGTTATTATATCATATTGGGTTAGGCTATTGAGTCAGATAAGTAATTTTAGTGGAACTAAGTGAAAGGTAGAATCATACACAGGTGCCACCCGTGCCATTGGTTAAACAGTAAGGGATGGATAGGCAGAATGAGGTAAGGAGGGTAATTAAGGGTAATGAGTGAGGGTAGTTAACCACAGACGGGGATAGTTTCCACCACCTGTTACCCCTGCAGGCTTTGTGACCCCTCCCCTTTCACTCATTTATCTTACCCTAATTACCCATTTCTATGGTAATTTGCATACTAGCAGGGCCATTAGGGGCAAAGGCAATTAAAATGTCGAAGCTTAATTATGAAATAACTGAAAACTCATTAATATTCCCCTCGAAAATCGGCACTCTAAATTTAACCTCTACCATCAAAACAATTTTTACTTTTCCTTGTTTTTCAGTGTTCACAGGTTGCTTGCAAGATAAACTTCTGGCACCTAGGATGGCGTTGCAGGGGTCATGAGGGAGGGAGGGCTGGCTACAACAGTATATGGAATGTTTTTGTTTTATTTTTATTTTGCTTATGGAGTTGGGTAACATTTTCTAATCTTTTAGTGCTTGCCATTTGTATTGTAGGCTATTTATAATGAAAACAATTATCGTATCGTATGATTTAGTAAACGAGACGAATTTTTGCAACATTTCTCAGGAGCACTGGAGCACCCATCCTGGCCCAGTGGTACCGGTATGGTTTTCCACACGTAGGGCTATTTATACACCAGGGATGTCTGTCTGTCTGTCTCTCTGTTTGGAGTAGAGTTCTAGTCATAATGGGATTCTTGTGCTACTTGTGCAATTTGGTCGTTCTGGCTTAGGAAATTCTATACAGGCTATTATAAGGATATTAAGGTTTCGAGGAATTTAACTTAGGTATTGCAACAATTTGTGTGGATGGGAGTAGGCCTGGGTTATTGAATATTTATAGGAGTAATAAATTGGATGCACTGAGTGAATGAGATTGTATTGGATTCCGTTTTCTAAGGGATTCGGGCGTTTCATTGATATTTGGAAGGTACTGGAGAGAGAATTATATGGAATGTTAAGTGTATGCAGGGGAGGTGCCAAAGAGTTCTCCCCCACCCCTCCTCCATGTCGACCGGTTTCAGAATACCATAGGGCCATATTCTCATCCTTCCCCTCACTTGGAGATTATCCGACTTTTCTCTCATGTATTAATTGGAACATTGCAATGGAGGGGGAGGGCTCCCTAGAGCTTTCCCCCATGATAATTTTTTTTCGCATTTAATGTATTTACAATGCTTTAAAGAATATTTTTTTCGGTTTTAATGAAAGTTCACAGATGTTCCACTACTGAGGTGGGAAGTGCATGAAAACTGAGATGTTTCAAAATTCCTATAAGCCTGACAGGTTTCATTGTATAATTATACTTTTTTATAAGCATGATAAAGCTATATAGATGTGGTATTTGCGTAATAATATGCTGCACTTGTGAGACATAAATTTTGCAGCTGTGTGTGTTTTTGGTAAATATTATCAATAAAGTATATGTTGAAGCTGTAATATTATCATGGGTAGCCAGGGAGATCACAGTGAATGAGATCGAACAAGCTTACTCAGTTGACATCCTGTGGAGTGCTTTAAGTCTTGTTCTCTACCTTCAAGATACCAGGTACATTTGAATCAACGTTGGAGGAGTAATGTAGATAGGTGGTTAGTGGGAGAGAAAAGTCTTAGGAAACATAATCCTAATTTCATAAGTAATTACACACTTTGAACTAATAGCTGCTGAAGTACCCTTGTAAGGTGCTTAACACACTTTCACTGAGGTGTTCTATAACCTGTAATCTGTTTAAGAACATAAATTTGATGATGCCTTAAATAGATTCATAGTAAAAAATTCATATCCCTGAGAGTACCAATTTTGTTTTGTTTTCTATCTCTCTCCCATCTTAAGTTTGCCAAAGTTAAGTTAGGTGGTATATGTGCTATAGGTATGGTGTAGCTTGTACATTATAAGGTGCATCTTATGCCATATACCATGTTAGAAATTTATAAGGGATATTGTTACTTAAAAACTGCTACACAGTATTAGGGTATAGAGGTTGAGAATTGGACTGCCAAGAGAAGCGTTCCTTCTGCTGTTTAAGAATATGTAGACTCATGTAGGCTAGTACAGTAATTATCAGTGGAACACCGATAGAGCACGGTGTTTCAGTATAATTGTTTATCCCTTGAAGTTGTGTGGCTCATTCAAGCAGAATCTCTGCAGTATAGCCTAATGTATTATTATTTTTCATAAGTACAGTACAGTATTGGAGATAGTTGACTGAAGTTCAGCTGCTTGATGAATGACATAATTATCAACTAAGGTATTGGCAGTTGAGTATGTATGAGACTAAATTCATGTTGCCCTACTATATATATACCGTACTGTTGGATCCAGGAGAAACAATATTTTAAGATTATATTATTATATCACTGAATTCAGTGTGATTATAGAGATAGATCATATTGGCTTGGAGTTTAACAAACTTTCCTTCCACTTCCCAAAATAGACACCAGGGGATTAAGGAATTGGCCCAAATTTACTTATTATTCATCTAGCTTGGGGTGCTATTATTATTAGTATTATTTTATCTTTTCGCTCCAGTTTTTGTAGTCGTGAACCCAGTGGCCTTCATAAGCCAGCTACACACAACAATAATACTGGTATGAAGATAACTCTCTCCAGCACAAGAGAGATGTACATAGAAAGGAGGATTAGTAAGCTTTAGAAGAAGAATATGATAAGGATAGAAGAAAGGTTGAATATAGTAGACATCTAACAACAGGGGTTTGAGAACCCTCTAGCTACTCTAGTATATGATATGGTAGCCATGATTATCACTACAAATAATATTCCCCTGTAGGGTCCTGTAGTGTGTTTGGATAGTGAATAGATATCACTAGTACCAGTACTGTACTGTACTTTTTATTTTCCTCTCTGGAATGTGACATCCAGGGATAGGAAAAGGGATTCCTGATTCATATTTGAATAGTTTTTTATCCTTAAGGGAGGTATGTTACTCTCCATGTGGGAAGTGTAAAGCCACCAAGTGCTATCCTTGAAATTTTCCACCTTAAAGTACTTGGCCATTTTGCTACAACATTGTAGGGGTCCATCCCCTTACTGAAACACCAGCAGCTCATTCCTGCTCGAGTGCTTTGACCACCTGTAGACTGGTGCATCCAAGGCTACATACGGTACTTGGCTGGCTTTGGCATAATCCTCTTCGTCAAATTGATGGTGTGAGGTTCCTCCAAAGTAAGAGATTGGAATGAATCCTCTCTTCATTCTTGTTGATAAAGTAAAACATGATGGACTTTATATCAAATTTAGCACAGATGTCTGCATGGACTTACTTTAGTTCATTCTTGCATGCGCTTTTCCTTCTATAAAGTGTATTGCAAATTTTGGCTCTTCAGTTTCATACTCTTCTTGCTTAAGGTTTACTATAGGTGCTGGTACTAGAGCAGATACATTAAAGCATAAAGAGTTTCAAGTCCATTATGAAAATTGTAAAGATACAGTACAGTATATCTCTGCATGTCATCAGTGGAGATTATAAATGTAAATTCTGTATAAAGTGTATCTGTTTCACAAAGGCTGTATCATACGCACATTTGATCGTATTATGGCGTCATTAGCAAGGGGGATAGGCAAGCATGCTGGTACTGTATTAAATCTTAGACTTTGTTCCCTTATTTTCCTCTTAGACATAAGTTATTCAATTAGTGACCCAATGTTTCACTGGAAATGAATGATCAATGAAGATGAATTAAAATTAATATTTTAGATGCAGCATAATCCCAAGCAGTACTGTACTTAGGAGCAGAATTTTTGAGCATCACATGTACAGTACTGATTCTATTTAGGAAAATGAATCTTTAATCAGCTTTTCGAAGTATAATTAATGTCAATGGTATATTTTTGCATATTGTACAATAAGATATATATGTAATATTACATTTATAGTTGGCTGGACTGAAAAAGTTTAGTAAAAAGATGAAATTGAATGGCTTACCTTCCAAATTGAATGTTAGAGAGCCATGGTATAGCCATATACCTCCACTTCATCCACCTCTTCATCTCCCTTGTGAGCCATTGACCACTTGATCCTACAAGGAGTATTTTTCATTTGCCAACCCAGACCACACAGCACTAAATATTCCCAGATATCACCAAAAATATTATAGTGGATAGTGGAAGGTAGCATTGCTGGTGTTGGTGGTGGGGATTGGTAGAGTTCTGCTGCACAGTCACTACTGGCATTGCCCTAACAATAGCCTCTTGCAGAAACCCTGATTCATGTCGTCCTTGTGGAGGTGACATCTTTATGGTCTTGTTAGTAGTGTGACGGCCGTAGGAAAGGCCAGCTAATGTGTGAGTGAGGTGAAATAACTTAGGGTTTCTCTATGTATTGTCTGCAAAGGTGGTCTGAATATTATATCCAATGAATTTTACTTAGTAACATAGGGTGTAAATACTTATCATGATTAGCAAAACTAGAACCATATGCAATGATTGCCAAAACTCGGTATACAGCAGGTATGGATAGTGATTGCACTGTACTGTAGCAGGAGTAAAAGTGTCAAATCTGGCATGAATATACTTTTCATGAGAAAATGTAAGTGTCACAAAATTGTGGAGGTACTGTAAAAGTTTTCTACATAGTAAAATTGGAAGAGAACATTATAATAAAAAATAAAAAAATCAGCAGTTGTTTGTTGTTGTTGTTGTTGTAGTTCCCAGACTGTCTGGCCGAGCAGTCCCGAGTCTGGTTGACCGAAGCCGCGCAGATGCTCGGGCCCCCAAAGGGAACCAGGGAGGTACAAAATCAGACTCGGGACTGCTCGGCCAGACAGTCTGGGGAACTACAACAACAACTGCTGATTTTGTTTTGTTTTATTATAATGTTCTCTTCCAATTTTACTATGTAGAAATCAGCAGTAGAAAGTAATACTATACATTAGACAGTATATGACAGGTATAGTAATGTACAGTAGGTATGTTCATGGACAGGATTACTATTTGACATTTGTTTACTACTGTCCTTGATTCTTAATTTAAGATTTGTGCCAAATAAACCATCCTTAGGGTTCAAAGGTAAGACAAGACTATCTGTGTATTTCCATAACCAGTGCCTTATCTATATAGATGGTAGCCACAGCAACATCCAAACATATTTATCCCATTTCAACAAAACCTTCACTATACTGGTCATCCCACCTGTCATATCAGTGTTTCGTTCTCATGTGTAATCCCTCTAGTTCCTTATCCTACCATGTTTACCTTCATGCTCAGTACTCAACTTTTTGTTCATAGCCACTTTTTATATGCTTTTCATTAAAATTTTCATTCAATTGTTTTTCTATATCAGAATATAATTTTGGGGAAAAAGTTACCTAAATGTAAATAGATATGGGAAATATAAAATGTTCAAGCATAGAATAGTTAACACCAAAAAAGATTGTCGTCTTGTACAGTATTTAGAAATTTGTTAGAAATTTAACGTTGTACGATACTGAGGACCCTATGTTTAAGCCATTGTTGGGGGGTTATCTATAGGAAGCCTGGGACCATTTTGCCTTGGCTGATATTTTACTTGTGCAGTAGGTTACTAATGAAATAATCATGCCTTTAACCCAGGTGTTGCCATTTCTATGCAGTATTTAGGATAATTAGTACAGAAGGTTCATTTTTTATAGATAAAGTACTGTACCTGGTGTATAAATGTTCATACAAGGGTTGTATTCAGGACCATAGTGCATGTAGTAGCTACCTAAATATGGTGTTCATAATTAGGTAATAAGAAAAATGATTTTTCAGATTCAATATATCAAAAGACTTAAGTAAAATAAAGTCAGGTGTGTTGGACAGGCAGTTAATGTGTTTGAGTTGTACTCTGCATTAAAAGTAAGTAAGGTATTGGGAGACATGTCACTTTCCACTTCTTTTGTTTTTGTGCAGGGTTAAATCCTGGCCAAAGTGTTGGTCATGTTCTGTAAAGTATACGGTACTTGTGGCTTAGCTCAGTGGAGAATTTCATTGTAGGTGGGGAGTTAACCATACTGTATATGAAAATAACTTTCCTATTATTTCTATTATTCCTGGTAGTTTCAAAGAATACCTTCATACTGTACAGTATACACTATGTACAGTAAACTTAGGGTACTGGTAATCTCAATTTACAGTGATTGCACTGTGCAAGTATAGTAATAGTAGTAAGTATGCAGTATAGTAATATAGCGGCCAAGTTCACCGCAACAACTGACGATTAGTTTGTATGATTTTCTTGTCTGAGGGAGCACCCCAAGCATCCAACTGCAAAAAACAGTTACAGTGTTGGCTAGTATACTTGGACAAATATTTTTTTGGATATTTTTGCCCCAGTGTGACCTTTTAAAATAGTATATATATTCTGCTTATGGCCCTTTGGAGGGGCTAATATTTTGTGTTTGATGATAATATTAGTTATGTCATAAGAAAACTTCCATCCAAGGCTAGAGTTACATAAAACTATTGAAGTATTTTAGTTGGTTGTTGTAATGAAACAGTAGTTGGGTATAGGGAATGGGTTTCTTGGCCTTGGGTTGCATCATATTGTCTCTTGCACATATGACACTTTAATATTGCTGATGTCTAGATGTGTCTGTCCCTTATGCAACCTTGTAGGCAAGTCCCTGACTGACTGCAAGTAGTTATGTATACAGTATTAATGAAAAATATAATACACTGTGACAAGATCATAAAAAGAAATTGTTGCTGTTCCTGTTTACCAGAACCCTTTTCCACAGGAAAAAAAAATACAAAAAGTCAAAACCCTTTTTATTGGAATATTTTTCTATAAACCAGTACAGTACATTTTTAGGAGAAAAATAAATCATTTCGAAATCATGAATGTAATGGGAGTTCCCACACATTATGAATAATAAATACAATGTTGTGTATTTGCAAGAACAACATTAAATTTGAATTGATCACAAATAGTTTGACCTGTTATTGGACTTTAAATGTTTTGTCATCTGCAAGCATATATAGATGATGTCAAAATTATTTGATGTACAGTATAGTAGATATGTACGTTATTAGTTACATTGTTTTTGTGTTTACTTATACTGATACTGTACTGTTAATAATTACCCTTATACCAGACTAAAGAGCTGGAAGGTGTTTTACCGACACTACGCTATTTTAAATGGACAATCCTTAGACGATTTAGGATTTCTAGATATTTCAAATCCTGTGGCATGAGTTCAAGAATACTATTAATTAGCGTACTGTATAGTCGCGGCACATAGTCCTTGACCAGGGTTTAAGAGAAAGTCTGTTCAAGGACTATGTGCCGCGACTGTACCTGTTTACATTTGGATAGTTAAGAGTGGTTCCCTCCCATGAGAAAATATAAATTATTTATTGTTTGCCAGAGAAAAATGCAAAAGCAGTCATCTGTTGTTTAAGTGTTAAACTAGTTTCTGAAGTTTTAATCCATGTAGGAAACGCCCGAAGACTTTACAAGTTATGCTTAATCCATTCGCTAATGAAGGTGGAGGGAGCTTATTCGGTTATAATGTTATACGGTATTCTTTGCTTCAAATAGTGCACTATAGTTGTTAGTTATATCTACAGTAGTTAACTCCTGATTTGGCGTTTCAAATTTTCTGGAGTATGTAGATTAGTGGGTGTATTATAGTCATGTTCTTGAGGTATTATTGTCATGTTACAGTATTTCTGCATTTATACAGTACCGTATAGTACTTTATACTTATTATGATTGACCAGCAATTTTCATATTGTAATACTATTAAGTCTTTAGTTCACAGTTATTGTCTACTCTTACTGACCCTCATGTATTGTTTGAACTGATCACAAATGAACGTATTTTTCCAGGCTTCACTTTTTTGTTGCTATTCCGTAGGTAAATAGATAGGTCACATGTCTTAATGTTCGGCTGTTCTTTGTCCATATTACATGAGCTACTGTATTGAGCTGTGGCTACATCAAAAGGAATTGCTGCATAGCTTATTCAACTTAAGAGAGCAAGGTTTCATTCTTGAAGTAATAAGATTATATAGTTTTCCCGTTATTATTGTTTTTATTGGAGATATGGTCAGTTTAATTATATACTGTCAGGGATAGAGGCAGGAATTACTTTTGTTCCCCCTTTGACTCTAGGAATCACTGCTGGGTAAACATTTCAATACCATAAGGCCTATTAGTGTCTTTAAATATTAATTAGTTTGAAGTTTTGAATATTACACTGCAACTTGCATACCAGTTTATATCCATAGTAAATATTACGTGTGTGTGTGTGTGTGTGTTATTGGTCGTTAGTAATAATTATGTTGTTCATAGCCTACTCTACAGTCTGACAGAGCAAGTTGTGGGTGTAACTCTAGTTGAGTGGTATTTCCCTGAGGTGCAGTCACGGTCATTAGTGTTGTCGTCTCTCTTGTCCAATTATGAACTTGAACTTTCCATCATAATGTAGAAAATTAGACGTTGTCACCATTCTGATAATCGGAAGAGGTCACCATCAGACAGCTTCCTTCTCATATTGAATTGATTTTGCTGGATTGTATTTAATAATTCTTGATTGATAATGTCTGGTGTTGTTGCATTGTTAGTGTTTGTATGTTTGTAGGTGGCTTTGGAACTATAAGGGCGAGTGGACTGGTAGATTTCTAATTTATTCCCACACTTTCCCTATTCCCTCTTTTGGTTTCCCTTTTTTCAGCCATTCTCCTTTCCCTCCCTCTTCTCCGTACTCGTTCATTTAACCATATACTCATCTTTCCCTTTTTTTTTTTTTTTTTTTTGCATGTACCCCGGTCCTTTATTTATTTATTTTTCTCACTGCTGCACTTCTCCCCCTCCCTCGTCGTTCGTTTCCATTTCCCCCTCTCATTCCATTTGTGTTGACCTGTGTACCGTCACTATCTCTAACATATAGTTGACCCGGACGACCCACCAACCAAACACTCCCACCGCTAACCACCCCATCAACAGTGTGTGTGAGGGGGAGGAGAGGGAAGGGCTGGCAGAGTTTACGTTTTATCTCGCCTTTACCCTCCTCCCTCTCTCCCTTCCTTCCCCTCTCGCTAACAGTTTTCCCCTTCTCTCTCTCTCTCACTCCTGTCCTCACTTTTTCCCTCCTCCCTGTTTCCAGCTTGACCAGCCCCCGTTTCTATTTCTCTTATCTTCCTCGCTCTTCATTTTTTAGTTACCCTCTTGATACTGTAGTTTGTCCTCTTTACTTCAGTCTTCATGGTTTGTCAATTCTGCCTCCCTTTTTTGTTTTATGATATCAATTTCCTCTTCACTTAACTCTTTCTTCCCTCCTAGTTTGACCTCATTCCTCTCGACCCTAACATCTTATTCCACTTTCTAACTAATTTCTCTCTATCCTAACTAATTATCTTCTTTCCTAACTTCTATCCTCCATCCTAATTCTTATTTTATCTTCATGCAAACTTATTTTCCTCCATCGTAGGATCTTTCTACTAACCAAACTAAGCCAGTCTGACCTCACTTACTCCCCGTCCCCCCATCCCCCAAGCACACTAAAGGGGGTTGGGTGGCTTGCCAGAGTCAGCACCAACTATCTCCCCGTCCCAGCCTATTCTGACGGAAATTCGAAAAGGGGGAAGTAAAAATTGCACTAACACACAAACTTCCTCCCTTGCTCACACGCATTCTGTCACCCCCTCCGCTCTCTCTCTCTCTCTCTCTCTCTCTCTCTCTCTCTCTCTCTTCTGTAATGCTGTCTCACATAAGAATTGTGGCTTTGTGGATGTCCTGATGTGTGAGGTGGTCCCGGAAAGTTATGTAAAATATCGAACATCCCCCCCCTCCCCCTTTCTATTTTGGTATGGGAAAGTTATGCAAAATATCATGTGTTCCTAATGTCTGGGGCAATCTGTGACATGCTGGAAAACAGGTGCCGTGATTGGGGGCGAGAAACATACTAAACTCTATGTATTTGGGCGTGAGGGATTGTGTTTGTATAGACTACTGGTGGTACCAAGTGTGTACTTGCGTATGCAGGTTTGTATGTCGTGTGCTTTTGTGTCCTTTAATGTGCTTGTGTGTGTCATGGGAAGCCGTAGTGGAGAAGACAAAAACATGCATGTGAATGGAAAGGGTATGAAGGACAGAAGGAGTGTGGGTATGAGATGAATGGAAAGGGTTTGAGGGAGTGTGGGTCTGAAGTACCGTTGTGGATAGAGGCTGTGAGTTGGGAGTGGAAATGGGTACAATGTCAGACAAGGAAGGATGTTTTTAGTTCAATGAGAATTATGTTATTGGAGGCAGGAGTGAGGATGTGAGATCGGGTATGAGACAAAGGAGTAAGGATATAGGAGAGGGTGTTAGTGAAGGAGGATGGAGGATGTTGGAGAGGGTATGAGTGAAGGAGGAGAAGGAGAAGTGAGGTGTACAGCAAGTGATTGATGACTTGCAGGGAAGGGTGGCAGGCGTCATCTTGCAGTGATCTCCCAGTTAAGTGAGTGTCTGAGCAAGAGACAGAGGCAGGCGGTACATATATCACACTGAGAGGGCTTGTGTTCCTTCCTCTTGATCGTTATTATTCCACTCTGTGCATTGGGAAACAACGGCTGAAGTGCCTCAAACTGTTATAGTTTCGTACCTCGTGGTGTAGTTCTGTGAAGAAAATGATGGGGATTCACCGATCCGTTACCTAAAATGTTTAGAGTTATATTATTGTTGTTGTTACGGCCTAGCATAGTAGAGAATTAATGACGGTACAGGTGGGGAGATATTCTCACATTTGCAAGGTTACTCAGATAGTTGTGTATCCGAGTCAAAATATATCCTCAGTTGAGTAAGCTGTATGATGGTTAAAAAGATCTTATGTTTAGATGCCATGGGTGTATTTTGTAATGCATTTTCCACCACTTTTTCCCATGTTTTGTTGTTAAAGTGTGGACGAATCATAGAATTAGTACCTGTACCTTATGGTTTGTTGCTCCTCTCACGACAACAGAGTGGAAGCGAGTGATGTGACCGAATCACTGCAGAACAAACAAATCCCCCATTTTGACCTCTTTTGACCAATAACACGAATGGAAAACAAATAACAGGGATAACCAGGTGAAAGGCTTGTTATTGGCGGCATTGTAACACGCAGAACTAAGTGGTAATGAACCATCCTATACGACCCCCACCAACACCCTCCACCCCCCACCACTACCCCCCTTTAACCCATCCCAGCCTGCCCCTTCTTTTCACCATTCTTTCTCCCTTCCCATTTTATATTCCGTCCCATTCTTTGTTCCATCTTATTCTTTATTTCATCCCATCTCATACCTTTTCCAGGTCCTTATCCATTCCTTCCTTCATATATTTTCCCTTACCTCTCTTTTCCAATAGTAGCTTACACCAATCCCTTCTCTGATTTCTCCTTGCCTTTCTTTCATCCTCCCTATTATCGTCTCTTTATCGATCTCAGTCATTGTCGTTTTCTCCTCCTCCCCTTCCTGCTCACTTTACCTACCTACCTACCTACATACCTGTTCCTCTCCTTGCCCACTTTACCTACCTACCTCCCTGTTCCTCCCCCGCCTGGGATATTTGAAGTCTAGGTGTAGTGAGGGGGGGGGGGTCATAGGTCAAGGGTGGACTGTAGTTCTCCCCCTCCCTCAAAAAACGTTGAATAAATTAATACATTTAGTATTTCAATAGGAGCAGAAGCCAAGACAGTGGAGACGGGAAAGAGAATATAAATGGGATGAAAATAGAAGAGAAAATGGGAACAGAGCGAGTAAAGTAAAAGAGAAAAATTGAAATAAAGCTAGCAAAGAGGTTTCGATTTGACGTGTGCGAAAGGTGGCCCCAGACACAGGTGTTGGTTGATCCCTTGCTGTCTGACCTTTTATACTTTGTGGTGGTAAAGGGGCCTAACTCTGGTATAGTGTTATATACTCTTTTACCTTTGGATGATGCAGTTGCCGAGAACGCAGGATCATATATAGCACACGTAGCGTCTGTGATGTGTTATGTTTTAGTTCTTGTACCTTATACTAACATGGAGTAGGTTTTATAATGTATAGTTAATGGTTAAGTCTGTGAGAATCGTTCATATTTTCGAATCCCGAGTGGAAAGTCTAAGGATTCAATAGTGTGTGTAGGTAGGTATTCGTTTTGCCTTATGTTAATGTTTAGTAGTTGTGAATCAGTGGCAACCTAATGGCAGGTGGCTGGAGAGAAGGCTGAACCGAGTACATGCCCTTCAAGAGACGCGATTGGTAGAGGGGTTGTGTTGGCTTTTTACTGTGATAGTGTGGTAAGTAGCTCAGACTATACACACTGAGGGAAGAGAGTTAGCCCTTTAAAGTATTGCTTCTAGCATTGGTTAATAGTGGTAATTAACTAATCATCAACTGTGTATATGTGTTCTTGATTATCTACATTAGCCTACTTGTGGTTGTTGATTCACCATAGTAAATCGTGTAACAAGCATTAAGATTAAAGAAAAACATTGTAGCACACATGAAGTATATACATAAAATTGAATAGCGAGTTATGTTCGCCGAGCAATAATACTGGTAGTGTTGGAATAATGTGGGTAATCCCGTCTGACAGTGGTAGTAATGGAAGCGTGTTAGTAATCCTCCATCCTACACGACAGTCATATCATGGTGGTGGATAGAAAGTGTCAAGTTATATGCACTGCTGTGTTGATGGTTGGTATAGACGTGTGTTAGAAGGCATGTAATTGGTGTTTTGTACAGTGACGTCATGTAATTGGTGTTTTGTGTTTACTGTACATGTAGCAACATTACCTTTGCTCATGTACAAATTAACTAAAAGGACCGTATTCCTAGTCGTTCGGGTTTGATTCGTAGACATCCCAAACACTAAGCATTGGGTGAGGTAACTGGGATTGAGTTTGTAGTACGTTTCAAGCCATATCAACAGACACACTCTAAGAGCTTAACCAGGTTATTAGTATATTACACGTTGGGTCTTTAGGGTTTGCCACAAAATGCACCTTATATGTATATGTATGTCACTTATGTATTAGTACCGCATTTGTTAGTCATGAAACAGTATCAGTGGGGTGCTTAATGAAGATGGAATGTGCTAATTGTTGTGAAGAGTTGTTGATGAATTATGAAGTTTCGGTAATGTATAAGTATGGCAATCAGTCTTCTGTATAAATAATAATGATAGAAGCAGTAGTAATCATGAAATAATCCCACCACCTATTCGACTACCAATCCTCACCTCTCCTAATCCCTTATATAGTTACCCTACCAGTGTAAATAAAATGTAAAAGTGTGCCTGTGTGTATGGTGGTGTTGGCTTTAAGGTGGCGAGAAGGGCATGTCGGCTTTACCGCTGTGTTGAGTGCGCTCGCTGTGGTCGCTGTTTAAGGCAGGAGAGGTTGTTTAGTGGCCTTGTGTTACCATTAGTAGAATTATTTATCTGAAGGTTATGCCACTCGTGTGTCTGTCTCGTTTGGTATAGGGCACATTTCGATTTGGAAAAAGTAAGATACGGTTCTAGAACTTGTAATTTGTTGGGGTTGATATTTTGTTAGGGTTGGCAAAAGTAATATAATAACTAGTCCCACTGACTAAGCACCATGGTTTTGTGATAGGTATTAGTAGTATGAAACACACATGGTAGTAATGACAATACGTAATTGAAACGAATCTCTCCTACTGATGTCAGAAAAGTTTAGTCGCCACAGGGAACTCGATCCCTCCCACCCCTATCATGCTGGAGTTATAAACTATGTCAATTAATGTTTGTTGTGGCTACTAAGTGGAGAGCGATGGTCAGGAATTATCGTGTTGCCTCATCACAACAGCTACAAGGAAATTATGTTTTTGCTCATAATATTGCAGAATACTAAATAAAATTATCATATTAACTATCTTATTTCAATTGCAGGAGTATATATATTGATATATTTGTTTATTTAGGTGATGTCAAAGAGCCGGACTTTACTGCCATTGGTGAAGGTAGGCTTATGCTGTCAGAGCAGTTAGCGTATTGGTATAACACCAGACAAGAGGTCAAAATATAAGGTAGAATTACAGGGTGTTTGGAGGGAGGGAAACAAGGACATTAGTTAGGTCAGGAAGTACGAGTATAGCCCAAGGTGGGAATGAGAGGAATAGCTAAGGGAGGAAGGTACGAGTGAAAACATGGTGACACTGTGTTGAAATTAATACCGTAAGAAAATGAATACAGAAACGTAGGTTGAGGAGGAGGACTAACGTCATAGCTACTGGACCCTATAAATATATTCAACGTAAACAAAGATGATAACTACCGGTAATGAAAGTAGAATACCATTAAGGGGAGAGTATACATTTGGTACATTGGAGCGCCTTGATTCCTCCAAAGTATGCCAGAAAACAGAACCAGAGGAACAAAAATAATGGTGGCCTGTTGCTTGGAATAGTTCGGAGGAATAATTTGCTCCGGATTTACCAACACTGTAATCTCCCCTTAACCTCCCTATCATAGCAAGTGCATATAATTAATCTTAATATTCAAATGATCATATGTTACCCCTCCGGAGCTGTTCCACGAAAGCGCTTCATTTGAATTTACACGTAGAGTTGGCAGGCCTGTGTCTCATTCACTCGATCTTAATTACCAAGTCGTGTAGTGTTGGCAGCCCTGCCTTGTTGAGGAGTTGGGGAGGGGGCAGTGGGTGTTAATAGAGGGGGAGGGGGCAGGGGGTGTTAATAGAGGGGAAGGGGGAGTGTGTTAATTACTGCTGTTATTGTTTTTCATACCTAGCTAGTAAAATGCATGCACTTTTGACATAATTTTTGCAACTTAATGTTTTGAATTTTTAGAAATGTGTGTATGTGGGTTAATCATGCATTATATTTTTGACATTGTTGTTGTATTTAGCGTATGTGCTCTATTATGTGGCGTGTGTGCTACATTAATGTTTTATTGGCGTAATGCACGTAAATTTGGCCAGCATTATGATTTTTTACCAACTTTCTATCGCACCTTTGCACCAACCTTACATTATTTTGACATACTGGTGTGAACAGTAACTAATGCTAGGTATTATTCTTACCGTATGTATTATATTGGACACTGATATATTGCGTTATACATTTTTTTAATTTTATGAATTTATTTATTGATGTGTTGCCACAAGTATATATTATAACATCTGCAACGCTGTGTCCCAGATATAAGGTTGCTTGGGCTGACTTGGTGTACAATATTATGTTGTTATGATCAGTATAACCAATTTGAGGAACACGTGTAATGATTACTTACTACTCAAAAGGCACGCATGCTGTGGGAATTTGATGCTTTGATCTTGGTTTTCAACGTTGATGAGTTAAACGTTATTTAGACTCTGTATTCCATATCTTTCCTGCCAGCTTTCAATACGAACTTTCTTCCCTTCCCATTTACTCTTCCTTCTTTACTCCACTTTCATCTATCTGTCTTTCTTGTCTCTTTCTTTCATACTTCTCAGTGTCTCACAATTTCTTATTTGTCTCCCACTTCCAATCTTTTCCTTCGATATCTTTCATCCTAATCAACCTACCCTTTCATTTTCATCCCTCCTCTCTTACTTAATCTTTCTTCTTTCCCTCTCAGACATCCCAACTCTTCCTGCCATCCCTTCTTCAATGTGCATCTCCCCTCCTTCCCTTCTTCTATTCCCTCCTTGACATGCTTGAACCTCTTGTATGTTTTAGACCCCCTTACTTCCTTATTCCACCACCTTCCCAACACTCCTACTCACACTCAGTCACCCCTCCTTCCCTTGGACCACTCACTCGCCCACTCCATTCCTCCTCCTCCTCCCCACACTCCCGTTGTCCCTCCCTCCTTTCAAACACTCTATTTCTCTTATTTTTCACTCCTTTTCCCTTTCTTTCCCTCACTCCATCCCACTTTCTTTTCCTCACTCCATCCCACTTTCTTTTCCTCCCTCCATTCCCCTTTCTTTTCCTCCCTCCATTCCCCTTTCTTTTCCTCCCTCCATTCCCCTTTCTTTTCCTCCCTCCATTCCCCTTTCTTTTCCTCACTCCATATTTCCCTTTCTTTTCCTCACTCCATATTTCCCTTTCTTTCCCTCACTCCTTTCCCCTTTCTTTCCCTCACTCCTTTCCCCTTTCTTTCCCTCACTCCTTTCCCCTTTCTTTTCCTCACTCCATTCCACCACCTTTCCCTCACTCCATTCCACCTTCTTTCCCTCACTCCATTCCCCTTTCCTTCCCACACTTCAGTCCCTTTTCCTTCCCACACTCCAATACTCCACTCACTCAGTCGTCCATCCTCTCCACCGTCCTCCTTCCCACACTTCCTTTATCTCGTCTCTCACTCTGTCACCCTCCATCACCTCGTCTTCCTTCAATCCCACTTTCTCTCATTCCACAGCCCCTCCTCTTTCTCGCCCCACGACTCTCGTGGGGGGGAAGGAAAGATCGGGGCGAGGGGGGAGAGTTTTCACGGGGTGTCTCTGTGATGTTGGACGTGGCCCGTGATGTCTCAGTTTCATTGATTCACCCCCCGCCCCTCCTCCTCCTCCTTACACGTCCCTCTCTCTTGGATCTTGCCCCTTCATAACCCTCTCGTCCCTCCTCCCCCTCCCCTTCACACTCCCTCCTCTCTATGGGATTATGTCCTACGCAACCCTTTTTATTTCTCCGCCCCCACCTACACACTTATCTTCGTCACATTAATTAATTTTCCTCACCTTCCTAAATATAGAAGACAAAAATAATACCACTAGGATTCTCCCTTCCCCTCCCTCCAAACACCCTTCTGTATCCTCTTCCATATTATTGTTTTTGTTTTAAGTTTGTTTTTCTCCCCCTCCTTATATCTCCTTTTCTCTTTGCCCCTCTTCGTCCCCTCCCATTGGTTCTTGTCCCCGGTATTCATTGGGTTCCAGTTGCTCTTACCACTCATAGAGAAGCAACACTTACATAACTTTCCAAGGATCCTCTCCGTGCACCTAATCTTCCAAAACTAAACCCCAACTACTACAAGTATTATTTTGGTGACCACTTTCCCCCCCAAATTCTCACTCTGCTCCTTCCCATCTTCCCTAATTGAAACCCCACCTTTCCCACCCCCATATATATGATTATTTACTTGCCCAAAGGATCATCTCTCTAGTCTAGCTGCTCCCCTTCCTCCTCTTCCCAAATTATACCTTACCTACCCCACTCCATAAATTTGGAAGACCATCGAGATCAGCATATTTTTTCGAATTTTTATAGTGACGGTCGTAATCACAATTCTGCCAACCCACCCTGTACTGAACCAAAATCATGTATGACCTTTTGACCTTATAAACCCCCCCAAAACCCATAACCATAAATTTCCTCAAACTTTATAATATACCCAATATCTAATACCAATACGTAATGTCTATATCTGAGAACTTGAAGGGGACGAGTCTAGCCGCTGGTGGGAGTTGGATACCATTCTAAGGCACCGGGTTCGAATTCTGACAAGGTTACCAGATTTTTTAAAAAGCCTAACCATGTTCATCTCGTCTTCAGATTGAGCCAGCTTTTTTCCTGTCCTCTCTACTAAGTTTTCTCCCTCCTGCTCTCCTCCCATCTTCTGTCTTTAATTATTCTCCTACCTCCTGCTCTCCTCTCATCTTCTACTACCTTCACCCTCCTCATAATTTTCTGATCTTCCCTCCCTCCCTCACCTGTCCATCTTTACTTTTTACTGCATCAATCCCTTTATCACACCTTTCACATACAGTCTCTTCCCCAGTAACCTTCCATCCACCCATCATCTCTCAATCTCTACTTCCTCCTCTTTCTCCTCAGCTCGTCTTCCTGTTCACTCGTCCTTCCCACCCCCCTTCTCCCCCAAACATCACCTCGTCCCCCACCCCCTTCCTCCCACGCATCCTACCCTCCCCTTGTGGGATTTCTTAATTACCCCTAATACTCCCTCCACCTCTTTCCCCTCGATTTGTCCCCAACTCTTTCCTGATATACATCTTATGGATATATATATTTCTCCCTCTTATCTTCATTTAGTCATATCTCAAAACAATTTACAGCATCCTTCCCCATTGTATAGTGTGAGGTATTCTTCAAGTATTAGTAGTATTTTTTGCTTTTATATTCCCGTTCCACCGTCGCCCATACATCCCCCTCACTCGCCCCTTCTTTCCCCTCATCTTTTACTTATACACCTTTAACTAACCCCTTAACCCCTCGCTCTCTCCCTCCCCTTGTTTGATCATGGAACGAGCTGTCAATACGCCCAGGCTGGTCTCTCTCCTCCCCCACTGCCATCCCGCCCGCATACCCTCACCTAACCAGCTACTCACTCATCCAAACCCTGCCTGCCTGTGTGTGTGTGTTCAGGGGAGGGGAGGGGAAGAGAGAGAGAGAGAGAGAGAGAGAGAGACTGTGTTTGTGTGTGTGTGTGTGTGTGTGTGTGTATATAAGATTTAAAGATGGACGTGTGTACCTTACATAACTTGGACTCCCCCCGCCCCCCCTCCCTCCCTCCGCACCACACTCACTGGTGCTCAGTCATCCAAGTCCAGTCTCTCCCTTTGTGTGTGTGAGAGAGAGAGAGGCGGATGTTCATGTGAGAGTTGTGTTGTGTGCATGTTGATGAATGTGGTGAGAAAGGTACGTGTGCAGTATTTATGCTAGGCTTGTGTGTGTGTGTTTAAATATTTTTCATATGCATTTGATTGTACATTTTCACATGTTTGTAGAAGAGTATGTGCAGGTGATGAAAGTGGGGAGAGGAAGATAGGTGTGCAGTTTGTTTATTAAAAGTGTGTGTGTGTGTTATTGATGGATATTTTTGCGTGGTGACAGATGGATGAATTTGCCTTGTGAGTGACTGGGTGGGGGGGGGGGGGTTAGTGTGTTTTGGGTATGTTAAGTGTGTGTGATATACATGGATGTATGTTGTGTGGGTATGTGTGCGATTGCCAGTAGATAATCTTATGAGAGAGAGAGAGAGAGAGAGAGAGAGAGAGAGAGAGAGAGAGAGAGAGAGAGAGAGAGAGAGAGAGAGAGAGAGAGAGAGAGAGAGAGAGAGAGAGAGAGAGAGAGAGAACGAAGGCAGACAGACAGAGGGGAAATTAAAGATGTGGTTAAGATTAGTGTTAAGAGAGAGGAAGAGGATTAGAAGAGGATGAAGTTGTGAAGGCTAGATCTATTGTATGTTTGGTGTGTTTGGGTTTGAGACAGACAGACAGACACACACATAAATACAGATTAAGATAAGAGACTTTAAGAATGGATAAAAGGGACGAAAATGAATTAGTATAAATATAGTGTATACAGAAAGAATGGCAATGATAAATGGAGAGAAGACAGATGAGGGCAAAGAGAGAGAGAGAGGGAGAGGGAGAGGGAGATAGACGAGGGAAGAAAGACCTTGTAACTCTTAATAAGGTCTTAAGCCCCAAGTCTGGCTTATTGTGGGTCTAAGTGAGAAAAATCACTGCGTTGAGCTAACTTTAATCCTTGGTGGGGGTAGGGGGAGAGAAAATGAGGAAAAGTCTGGAGAAAAGATGGAGAGAAGAGGAAAGGGTGGGTGGGTGAGTGGGTATAGATAGAGGAAGGAGATGAGATTTGAAGGGATGGAAGGAAAGATGAGGGAAAGTGAGGAGATCGAGAGGAAAGAGCAAGACAAGTGAGAGGAAAGAAGAGGAAAAGTGAGGAAATAAGAGGAAAAGTGAGGAGATGAAAGGAAAGAGCAGGAAAAGTGTGGAGATGAAAGGAAAGAGCAGGAAAAGTGAGGAAATGAGAGGAAGAGTGAGGAGATGAAAGGAAAGAGCAGGAAAGTGTGGAGATGAAAAGAAAGCAGGAAAATTGTGGACATGAAAGGAAAGAGCAGGAAAAGTGAGTAGATGAAAGTACAGCGTAAGAAAAGGCTTTTCATAAGAACAAATAGGAGGTAAAGGAGGAGGAGAAATACAGGAAAAGCAAAAAGACACTACGAATCAAGATGAGAAAGTAGAAGAGAATATTATGTTAAGAAGGAGAGAGAAAAACGAATAGGGAGGGAGATTGATTGAGGGAGGTGGATGTATAGCCTAATTAAAGGTGGAAAAAAGGTGAGAGAAAGAAACGGCACTGAGACTAGAGAGAGAACTGAGTGTTGCAGAAGGAAGGTGAGAGCAGTAAAGTGAAGAGTGAGGATACGAACAAATAGAATTCAAAAAGAGACTGGAGGCAGAGAGGGAATTGTATGGAGATAAGAGCGAGGAGTGGGAGACAGGGTAAGATAGTGAAAGAAGGAGATATATGCCCTAGAGTGAAAGACACAATGGAAGAGATACATATTGTAAGAGATAGGTGGCTGACAGAAGGATGTTAACATTGTAGTGGGATGGGAAACAATGAGAAATAATGTGTAGCAAAGATTTATAAAGTAAAATTATTTGATAGCTAGAAAAATGGTTTATAGGGAAGATATTTACTTGACAGACTTGGGTAAATCCGAAATTATGCTCGAGTATAATGGGGATAATTTGTTGTGGGCGAACTGGAGGGCGACCTGTTCATCCAAATTATGCTTGGAAACAGGCAGTACTTTCAGAAACAAGTTGGGCATCTTTTGAAGTACAGCCACAATCAAATAACCACCGACACTTTCCTTTCATCGTGCCAATAAATCAGTATCATATCAAAACATAATCATACAACACCTTATGTCAACTCAACCCCCTCAATTATTGATATGAGGTCCTGCAAAATCATACATGTGTTATTCTTTATTACAAAGATATTTACGTAATACGATGGACGACGAAAAGTGTCGGTGGATATTTGATTGTGGCTGTACCTTAAAGTTTGGAGGAATCAAGAGCCCTCTAATTTCCCCTTAGCATAATACCTCTTTCAGGGTCATGGAGTGCCAGATTTGTCGTTCGTTCCAGGTTTTCTGAAAGATAAATATGGCCAGAGGTAGGGAATTAGCACATGAGACAATTATATATGTGAGGTGGTGTGAGACAGTCGGGACACACATATTTGGTTAGGTACAAGTGAAAGCCCAATGGGAATGTATATATGTATGCTCAACCAATAACAATAATTCATGTTCGTTGTCAGTCAGTGATCGCTTGACTTGTACAGTTATCTCATTTTATTCAGCTTAGATAAGAATAGAAGAGTAAACAACTACTCCACCACAAACTAAGCAATTACACCGGCTCAGGGTGGCAGGAGACAGGACTCATCTTGTTGGGTGAACTCGTATGTATGAGATGCGAGACGGATTGTTTTGAGAGAGTGCAAGACAAATGATGCGAGATAATAGGAGGCTGGGTGGGGTAACTTGCTGAGGGAGACAAATGATGTGCGTGGCGGTTCACGTTAGTTTTAGGGACTTGGTTAAGATGGAGGAGTGAGGTGATGCTGGTGTGGATACTTGAGTTAATAGAAGGTTGACTGGCAGGCATATGTACAGTCGGCAGCAGAAGTTCACCATTTCCACCTGCTTAAGCATGAGCCTAATGATGCTGTAACGTATTTAAATGCAGAGATGACACACACACACCGCTCATATGGTTAAATTACAATTTGTTAGAATTTAAACTGGTTCGAATTGTAACTATATGGTGATATTAACATAAATAAGTACAAGGGATCGTCGCCTATTTATGCTGCCGGCTGTACTTAAACAACCATAAACAACCATTGCCTCCTTCATTAAAACTAATAACCTAAACAAAAAACTACTTTCGGTGAACCTGATATAAAAAAAAACCATTACTTAAAAATGGTTTATTTATGTGTATAGTAAAATATTATGCAGCAAGAAACTCACATAGTTCAAGAGTTTTGATTAGGTTGGTACGTCAAAGAATAACCTACCTGTATTTGTTGTCTTTCTTTCACATGGCTATTTGGAGGTGGCTCGGTGGGATGAGGGGGGGGAGAGGTGTCAAATATCCTAGTGATCAGTGGTGGAGGAGAAAGAGAGAAGGGGGGGGGGGAGACGGTTTGAGAGAAATAAAGGACAGGAGTGGCAGGTTGTGGTGACCTTGAGTGTGTCGGGTATAGCGTGAGTGGCAACGTTTAAGGGACCCTGTGATGTAGTCAGTTAATTGGAGGCAAATGAGTCCTTCAAATATTGCCACGAAATACCACCTATAGGGAAGGAAGGAGCTTGTTTCGTACCATAGTCAGGAGGATTCAGCAGCCTCCAATTCTCATACACGATCACAGGGGCCTTAAGATGACGTGATGGCGGTACGGTATTCCTGGGGGAGAGATCACGTAGAGAGATGGGACAGATAAGGACGCTTTAATGTGTATATTATAGGATACAGAAGGTCGTGTAGGAAATTTTTGGCTTGGAGAACAGCTTTTTTTGTATATTCTATTTATAGTTTTAAGTCTGGATCACCATTTACTGGACCATAATATTAATGTTTCGAGTATTGCCTTGATTTTGTTTTCAGGAAATTAATATTGAAATTATAAAAATGAGGCTAATGTGTCTTGAACTTGATTGAGATTAACCGTATGAAAATGGAGAACATGTGTATGAGATAATAATTATGTAAGAGAGCACATTCTTATGATAGACCTTGGAGAGAATATGTTTAAGGGGAGGCTCTGGTAAGAAGAAAACGTGTGTAGAAAGATTATATTGTGGAGAGTGTGTGTCCGAGAAAGCGTAGAGAAAAGAACGAGTATAAAAAGATGGAGTGGAGTTAGCCAAGATATAATGCAGAGGAGGGAACGTGTAAGATTAACAGAACGTGCTGCTGCTGCGAGACCTTGTGTGAAGGAGAGCATATTATAAAGGTATGAAGTCCTGTGAAGGTGAGAGAGAAGGTTCTAATGGAAGATTATGAAGTGTGAAGGATAGGGTGTGAAAAAAAAATGTAAATCTATAATGATGAAAACGCGAAAGACAAAAGTTGGGGAAACATTGCAAGGTTGTGAAATGTGCGAAGGAAATGTACATGTAGGAGATAGCTGACAGAAAATATGGATATATGAGTGTGTGTTTGTGAGAGAGAGAAAGAGGGAACAAGGAGAAGGAAAGAGAGAGGTGTTGAGAGAGACGCTTCATCTGCTGGTCTCTCTCTCCCTTCCTCTCCAGAGTCCTATAAGATCTCCTCTGTTCTTTTCAGATTAACTTCTTACCAGACTTGCCCAGAGGAGAGGGAAGGGAGGAGAGATGTTGGAGGAGGAGTAGGAGGAAGAAGAGTGGGAGGGGAGGGGAGGGAAGGGAAGGAGGGAGAAGGAAGAAGTTAGGGAGTGGCAGAGAAGTGGGGAAGGTTGGAAGGGTCAGAGGGATGAGGAGCACAAAAAGGTTGATATGGAAAGTGGCAATGGAGGGATAGCATGGGAAGGGAGCAGGGGATGGAAAAGTTGGGGAGGGGCAGAGAGGTGGGGAAGTGTTGGAGGGAGGGAGGGATGGAGGCGCCCTTTGTGTGTCGAAAATGTAAAAATAACAGCCCCATTCGACTAAGTTTAATTGCCGTCTATTCTAAGTTGATTTGCAATAACACAGGTTATTTCCTGATAGGCAGATGATAACAGACTTCCTAATGTACCGTTGCTGAATTTGCAGTAAGTTATATAGCCCATGTAAAATTTAGCCGGTACGATTTGGCACGGATGTTTTAAAATTCAGCCGAGTATCGGTGTTATCAGAACTGTGATCCAGTTGCATAAAAATGAAAGTTTGGTATCTATCGCAGAGGTATGTGCATGTAATTATAGTAATGGAGGTTGAGTATGTTGGTAAACAGTTAAGCAATCTGCATTTACAGTTGCTCCCCCTTCTGCTTCGTCTGTTCGAATGTGATATATATATAGGGAATTTGAAGAACAAGTAATGCTTCAAATGGTGTGATGACCCTCACCGAGGTTGTACAGCCAAAGCCAAACCTATATCAAAAATATCCTTCCACTACTGTATTGTAATAATATTGACATAGTAAGATACCGGTACTCACATGCACATGATGTTAACAGGGTTTGCGTTTACATACAACATATTATTATGATGATTGAAGGAATATTTTCTGTGAAGTTTTGATTTCTGCTGCACCATGGATCAAGTTGGCGGGTAAGGGGGGGGGGGGGTAAGGGTTGTTACCTTGATAGGGCACGGAAAATGTAAATCCCCTTAATTCAGAGATAAGAGGGCCAAGTTAGGATGTTATGCATAGGAATGGAGAAAATATTCGGTGTACCACTAAGTTAAACATGAGAAGTCTTTGTCTAAGTTTCATTAAATTACTGTGTGGAGGACATGTCAACTACATAACCTGTTGTATGTGATATCTGAGGTGATTCCAGGAGTTTCATATCTTGACTCCATGCACGAAGGAAAATATCTGTATCTATCTATAAAGGTATTTCATTATACTTCCAATAAATCTTTGATGGGGCGGGGTTGGGTTGGGTTGGGTGGGGTGGGGTGGGTAGGGGATGCTACATGGAACCGACCATTTATTTTTGTCCTTTGTTGTGTGTTGCAAATTGTTCTGATATTGTCCGGTTTAGAGCGAAATGTTTGTGCGGTTGAAATTGGCAGTAACGATGTGGACGCGGGGAATAATAAAAATAAAAACTAAAGAACTGTGTAGCGAAATTGAAGTTGGTTTGATGTGATCTGCCTCTGGAGCCTCTGGTGTGTGTGTGTGTGTGTGTGTGTTTTGCGCACGCGCTCTTGTACGTAGCTGGTCATATTGGGTCATTCTTTATATTTTGTGCTTTTTATAGAATACTGAATGTCCTATCCTGTTCCTGGTGTCCTTGCCTTTTTCCCACCATGTTCTTTCTGTCCTTCATTGTCTTGTCTTTTCCTCTCTAATAATAAATGTAACATGTTTGAAAGATATGTCCATTGCCTACAAATATCCTGGTGTATTGTGAACGAACTGGATGCCACTGATTCCTCAAAATTATTAACGAAACCGCCTCCTTCAGTATATGAATATGCTGTTCTGTGGCATGCAGGGTGTGGTGGAATCAGTCGCCTCCAAATTGCCAACAAAATGACCCCCACCTTAAATCTGTTGATAGTGCCACCACTTGCTATCCTTGGCCTTGGTGTGATGCCTTACCCTCTCTCCTGTCCTCATTGTCCTCTGCTGCCCTGCTCTTCCATGGCTTTGTCTCGCCTCCTCTTGCATTGTTCTTCTCTGTTCTCGCTTCCTGACTTTTTTTTCCCCCTTACTCTCTCCCTCCCCCTCTCTCACCTCCTTCCTCTCCCTCCCCTCCCCGCCACACTCTCTAGTACCCCTTTCCTCACCTCTACTTTAAGCCTCCCACCTCTTCTCGCACTAACCCCGCCCACCCCACCCCACCCCACCCCACCACCCAAAATTCCACCTCACCCACGTCCTCATCTACCCCTTTCCCTCATTTCCTTCCTCTTCTGCTCCATCCCTATTTATTCCTCCATCTTTTCTTCATTGTCGTCCTCCCTTTAACCATCTTCTCCCAACCTTCTATTACTTTATCCCTTCCCTCCTCCTCCCTCTGTTTCTCATTTCCTTAAGCCTTCCCTGTTCGTCGTCTTGTGTTCTGTGCCTTGCCTTGCCTTCCTCAGCGGGTGGTAATAAAGTGGTAGTGTTTAGACAGCCCTGGTTGCTGAAAGTGGGAGGGTGGGTACCAAGGGACACACACACACACAAACCCCTGATCTCCCTCTCTGCCCCCTCTCCCTTCCTGATCTCCCTCTCTGCCCCCTCTCCCTTCCTGATCTCCCTCTCTGCCCCCTCTCCCTTCCTGATCTCCCCCTCTGCCCCCTCCCTCCCTCTCTCTCTCTGTCCGTCCCTCCCTCCCTCTCTCTCCCCTCCCCTCCCCTCCCCTCCCCTCCCTGTCTTGACGTAGTCCCAACACCGGGAACAATTTTTATATTTTTTACCTTCTGGCCAAACCTTCCCCAACACTTTTATCTTTATATATTCTTTGATTCAGAATGTCCATTGACGTCTTACCCACGCGCCAATATTAATATTATTATTGCTCACAAACACTTTGTCTTTCACTCCACCTGACTTCATTCTACTTCTCATAATCAAAACACCAGTAACACTCATCACTCGTTTTCACACACTTCCCACCCCTCTCTGTTCTTAATTCTCTTTTAATAATATTTCTCTTTGACGTGTGCAGTCATTTCATATCCACTTTCCTCCACATCTCATTGACACATTGTGGTAGATAGGCTATTAACTTTTTTTTAAGCAGTTTGTCCTTTTACACATTTTGTCCTAAGTCCTTGCAAGTTCTCTCGTATTTGTAACAACTGTTATTCTCAAGCCACTCTTTTATTTGCTTTCTCTAGATATCCTTTTACAGACAAAAAATTCTTAAATGCACACACACTCTTGCTCACTAGTTTAATTGTTTTTAGTATATCTGGCAATTTTCTTTACCGTCATGCTCTTCATTGTAAACATCAATATCGGTACTCTATTTTCCCCACTTTCTCCTCCTCATTATCATCATCAAACTTGTTGTTGTTGTTGTTGTTGTTGTAGTTCCCCAGACTGTCTGGCAGAGCAGTCCCGAGTCTGGTTGTTATTGTGATCACTGTTCCTAATTATCATATTCTGCTCTGTCATCTTCATAATTTCATTAATATAATCATAATTACCATCAATATTTTAGGCCTACCCATGATGGTGATGGTTATAGTTAATATCATCATACATGGGTGGGTAATGGATATAGTGATCATAATACATCACTATCATCATCATCATCATCACACATCACCATCCACACACGGTTAGGGATAAAATTGCCGCTTAAACATGGCTGAGTAAATCCTGTGACGGCTGTTTGTGGGATGAGTATAATTCACCGAGGCTGCTACAGTTATCCGGATATTATACTGGGCTGGTTTTATTTTATCATGTAGAGGGGAAAGTACCCGGGTTAGATTATAATTATATTCAGGTTTGGAGTGTACATGATTAAAGGTTACGTCGAAAATGTCAAGAGTTGAAATTTTACAGTGTTAAGTACGGCATTAATGTACTGTTTTAGAGGTCTGGATGTAAATTACGTGATTAATATTACCTGCAGAATTATGGTTGTTGAATATGAAATGCAGAGGTCAGATTACAGAAATTAGGCTAATCATTATTCTTCCAAAATAGTGAGGTTAGGTCAAACGTTGTTGGTTGATGCAGAGGTCAGATTACAGAAAGTAGGTTAATCATTATTCTTCCAAAATATTGAGGTTAGGTCATACGTTGTTGGTTTATGATAAAACGTTTATAATAGAATTTCATTGTTAAATACTAATACGTTATTTTTTTCCTATTTCAGGTAAGTTGGATCTCTAATGATTATCTGGTTGACAGGATACCAGTCCCTGAGAGAATGGCCTGATGATACATAATACCCAGGTTCAGTAGGTAACTTGTCATCGTATACATAAGATCTCCACACATTTTTTAGTTCCTCATCACATATCTTTGTCATCAACATCACCACTCCGTTCCGTATGGATTACTCACCAAATCTGTTCATTTCATCGACCTTAGTCACTAAACAACTCTGTCATCACAGTCAGTGTAGACTTATTATAGGTCTCTACACACACCATGACATGGGTCAGTGTATACAGTGATCGTCATCTTGTCATTCGATTCAGTGGCCACGGCCGGAAGATCTGTCATAAATATAAACACACAGTATCTCAATATCTTATATCCTCACCATGGTATTAATGCAGTCAGTTTATAACCAGGATTCCATACTCGCCTTTCCACAAAATCACAATGGAGTTAAGAGTTTGGGGTCACTTCCCAGTCCAGTTCCTTGCTCTCCGGTGTTTACAGATGGACTGTGAATGTCTGTGAAATCGATCCCACTCCTTGGGGGGTGGGGGGGTCAGCTTCCGTCCAGACTTTATTTTGTTTACATTTTGGTGTGGATTGAATGATGGTTTGGCCAAGGAAACAGTGTGTTCGAGACTGTTTTCCCAAGTGCTCGGGAATATGAAGCCAAAACTACTATATTGTTCTATATGGTATATGATATTACAGTTGTAGCATGTTTTTTGTAAGTCAAGCCCCTCCAAAAAATAGGAATACCACATCTAACCTGAAAATGACCATTGGAGCAAATATAATGGTAGTCGATATTTGCTTCGGTTTTGCTATCCCGAACAGTATAAATACAGCAGATAAACACATATTCCTGTACTCCTGCAATTCCTTAGGCACCATACTGTACTTGTATATGTGTAGGCCTATATGAAGGAAAGTGTTGATGACTTTGAAAAACAGCTTTGCAAATTCCTTGGGTCTGGAATTTCCCTTGGTGCGAATAAACAGTTGTATATTGTTCCTCTGGTCATGCTTTGCTAGTTACTGACCAGGGTATTGAGTCGAAGATGGTCCTGGATCATCCTTAAGGATAAACATTGTACTCGTATGTGGTTGACATTAAAGGGGTCATAGGTCTAAATATTTCTCTTGGATGAACTGGCGTCTACTTAATCCTCTAAAGAAAAGTGCAAGAAATTTGATCCCCTACATCCCCTACTAATATGCCAAGGTTTCTAGCATAGTTTTGGAGAATCAATATATCTCCAGATTAGTGAGATTACATTTCATTACTTAAAGCAGAAGGTTTTGTTGATGAAGGAATTTCGTATACAATGTGTGCATGTGGACAGTGTTAAGGCGTGGGAAATACGAACACGAGAATAGACAAAATGGAGAAGAACTAAATGTCTTCCCTAAATAGCATATATTAAAAAGTTTTCCAGGAATGTGTAATGAAACCGACGGTGAAGGACCTTGACCTGACAGTGAGAGAGAAGAGGAGGGGGGGGGGAATAGGAAGGAGGGGGAAGGGGGGGAATAGAAGACACACACAGAGTGAAGGGATTTCCAGCACCTTCGCACCGGGGGAATGGGTGTGTGGGTGGGTGGCCGTGAAAGTTAATGTTTGGTCATCTTTAATGTACTGTTGGGTGTGTGAGGGTGTGGAGGAGGGAGGGGGTGGAGTGGTGGAGGGAGGGGGTGATGGGGTTGAGGGAGGGAGGGAGGGGGGTGATGGTGTGGAGTGGTGGAGTAGGGAGGGGGTGGAGAGGTGGAGTGGTGGAGGAGGGAGGGAGTGATGGTGTGGAGTGGTGGAGGAGGGAGGGGGTGATGGTGCGGAGTGGTGGAGGAGGGAGGGGGTGATGGTGTGGAGTGGTGGAGGAGGGAGGGGGTGATGGGGCGGAGATTTGGAGGGAGGGAGGTGGTGATGGTGTGATGGTGTGGAGTGGTGGAGGAAGGAGGGGGTGATGGGGTGGAGTGGTGGGGGAGGGAGGGGGTGGAGAGGTGGAGGAGGGAGGGGGTGGAGTGGTGGAGGGAGGGAGGGGGTGATGAGGTGGAGGGAGGGAGGGGGTGATGGGGTGGAGAGGTGGAGGTGTGATGGGGTGGAGAGGTGGAGGGAGGGAGGGGGTGAAGAGGTGTGCTGGGTAGGTATATGGGGTGATGAGTGGTGTATGTTGGTGGTGATAGTGTGTAGAGGTAGTAGGGGAAGTGGTGTTGGTGGAGGTGGTGGTGGTGGAAGGTGAAAGTGTGTCGTGGTTGATAAGGTGATGGATGGATGGATGGGTGGTGGAGGGGATGATAATATATATAAGGGTTGAAGGGGAGGTGTTGTTGGGTGGTGATAGGAGGATTGGTGATGGTTGTAGAGGTGGGGTGGGGTGGAAGAGGAGGAGTGCATGGGGTAAACAAGGGAGAGGGTAAAGATGGACAATGATGGGATGTGCTTTAAAAGTGGATGGTGGAGGAGGATTGGAAACGAGTGATGGTAGAAGATAGAGGTAAGGCGAAGGATAGTTAGATGTATATGAAGATAAAGTGTTGTAAGTACTGTCGGAAAACGATAGGGAAAGGAAAGGAGAAAGAAGGCGAAGGGAGAATTATAAGGAGAGAAAAAAGAGAAGGAAAGATACAAAGGTGTAAGAGAGAGAGAGAGAGAAGAGAGAGAGAGAGAGAGAGAGAGAGAGAGAGAGAGAGAGAGAGAGAGAGAAGAGAGAGAGAGAGAGAGATGAGGAAAAACAAGATTGCGGATAATAAAACAATTGGGAGAGAGGAAGAATATGGAAGGGGAGAAAAGTGGCAGAAAGATGTCAAGTTGGACGAGAGAGAAGAACATGAGGAATGGAAATCTGGAACAAGGAGATAAAGAACGGAAGGGAGAAACAAGATGGGGAGGGAAGGGAAGTGGAGGAGGGAGGAAGAGGAAAATGTAGTGTTGGGAGAAAGGGAGGGAGGGAGGGAGGGGGAGGAAGAAATATGTGAAGTTATAATGGTGGGAGATGAGTTGTTGCTTAAAAAAATACCATAGAAGAGAGGGAAATGTGGGTCTGTTAGAGGGAGGTGGTGAGGGGGGGGGGTGGACACGAAGGGAGAGGGCTGGAGGGGAGAGAATAGGGTTAGTTGGGCGAAGGAGAGAGAGAGAGAGAGAGAGAGAGAGAGAAGGGTGGGGTGGAGTGGAGGGAGAAGTGAAAGTGAGAGAAGAGTAGGGTGAGGTAGGGTGGGGGTGGAGGAGAGGGAGTGATTGAAGAGAATGTGTTGCCGACGGATATGAAAATGACAGGAAAGGAATAGAGAAAGAAATGTGAAGTTGAAGTTACGACGAATGAACAACGGAAAATGAGAAAATAGACTTCAGGACCCTATGATCATGTATGGAAATTGGAGGCTTCTAATTCCTCCTGACTATACCACGAAACAAACAAGCTCCTTCCCTATAGATTTGTGTGTGTGTGTGTATTTCGTGGCAGTAATTGATTGACTCATTTACCTCCAATTTTTTAACTACATCACACAGGGGCCCTTAAAATCCTCAATAGAGACTTACTGTAGGTTGTCAGTAAAGGAAGGAATGAAACCCAAAGAGATAAATGAAAGGGGAATAAGTGACCCAAATACGGAAGAGGTAAATGGGGGAAAGAATGTGAAGATCAAATAGAATTTAAATGTGGAATGAAAGAGATAGGTAAGTGAACCAGATATCATGAAACGAATAGGGACAGAAAGGATGATAAAGGGTGAATTTTATAAGGGCGAATGAATAATAGAGAAACGAGGAAGAAGAGAATGGAGAGTGTGATGGAGAACACAGTGAAAATTGGAGGTGAAATGAACGAGTGAAGTTGCAATGGAAGACAAAAAAATGAGGTGATAAAATAAAAGACGAATAATGAATCGAATTGACAGGCGACCAATGAGATAACAGAATGAAATAAAAAGATGCCAAACACGAACTGAAATACAGAAAATAGGGTAAGAGAATATAATACAAACGCCATAAGTGAGGTAAAGCGAGGCCCGTTCTGAAGAGGAAGCGACCGTGGGGAGGGGAAGGGGAAGTGTGAGTTATGGTGAAGGGAAGATGGGTTGATGGTAGAGCAGGAGAAATTATTGTGCAGGAATGTATGGGCTAGGAGGAGGAGGGAAGGGAGGAGAGTGAAGGAGGTAGAGAGGGAGAAAGGAGGTAAGGACTGAGTATGAACTGCAAGAGAGTCATGTAGGGAGAATGATGAGAGAAGGAAAGGAATAATGGCGAGGTAAGCAGGGAGGGAATAAGAGGAAAGACAGGTAGAAGGGAAAGAGAGGGAGAAAAAAAGAAGAAATGAGGATGGAAAAGGGAAAAACAAAGGAAGAGGAACATGTATGGATAAATAAGAGAGAAAGGTGAAAAAATCAGAACATATGAACTGACGCAGGGAATAATGATGTGTAAAGTGAGTAATGGAGATAAAAACTATATGATAAAAGAGAATGGTAGGAGAAAAAACGAGAGTAAAATGGGACAAGGCACTGAAAGGGAAAAAAAAGTGGAAGAAAGGGAAGAAGAACTAGTAAAGAGTGGGGGTAGAGGGGTACGGGAGGAAGAACTAGCAAGGGGGGGAGGGGGGTGATAAGAATGATGAGGTGAAGGGATAGTATTTATGAGTGGGAGGAATGGCCGTAGCTTTTGATATATGAGGGAGTAGGTAGATGATGAGGAAGTAGTAGGAAGGTTGGGAGGAAAAATATTGGGAAGGAGGTGGGTTTAATGGTGTTGTGCTGTTAGCTTAGTTGGGGTGTGTAGGGAGGAGGGGAATTGGGGAGGTATGTAGGGAGGGAAATATTGGGGGGGGGGGGGTTAGGTATTGTGTTCTCTTGGGTGGAGGGAGACAAGAAGTGGGGAGAAGGAAGGTTAGGTCTTGTGTTGAGATTGGTTTGTAGGTGGGGAGGTGGAATGGAGAGGGAGAGCTGGAGGAGGAGGAGAGGGTTTGATGTGGAGGAAAAATTGTGGAAGAAAGTTGGGTCGCGTGTGTGCTGTGTGTGTGTGGATTTGAAGGAAGGAGAGGGAGGGAGAGATGGGGAGGCGAAGGAGTTGTAGGAGAGAGAAGGAAAAAGGAGAGAGATGTTGAAAGTAAGGGAATGGGAAACTGGGTGGTGGGTGATGGAGAATGGGTATAAATGAGGCAAGGTGAATGAAATTCGGGGATGAGGGAAAAATTGGAAGCAAGGATAGCAAATAACAAGATGAGGGAGGAGGTAAGAAAGTTGGAATGGGAGGAAAATTAGGAAGAGGTGGGGAGATACATTAGGATAGTAGGGAAGATTAAATGGGTAGATAAGGGTGAGTTAAGTAGGAGAAGAAGAGTAAGTTGAAAATAGTGAGAATATGAAGGTAAGGTTAAGGAAAATAAGGTGTGAAGAGAAGTTGGAGGTGTTTGTGAAGCTTCGGTGGAGGAAGGCAAAGTCAATAACAGAAAACCTCTTCTATTCAGCTAGTGAAATATGAACCAGGGTATCTGCTAAGATCGTATACAGAATCAGTATGCATTCAAACTTTGGTAAGTAATCGGTTATAAAGTATATATTTTTGTTGGACACCGAAGCTTGCTCTAAACTCAGGTTGCCGACTTTACTGTAGAGAAGAAGCAGCTGCTCATATGTTGATGCATAATAGACTGTTAGATACTATTCAAGGTAGTCAAGTATGAACAGAAACAGGCTAGTAGATATAAACTACACTGTCCTTACACCAGTGTCTCAAACAACTCGTCAGGACTTGAGAGAAAGGATGAACAACTCTTTAATTTTAACACTTTTTAACTAACCCTTGAAGTTACCAGGTTTGGGCATTTGTTACTCGGCAGAAAGGGATTATGGTTCAGTCAATGTGAAATTCTGCTCATATGTCCCGTAGACTTAAAACTCCACGAACATTTTCCTCTGACACGCGAACAAAAGACACATAAGATTGAATTGAAATATTTCCTTACTGTTCACCTGTTTGGACATTGGCTCTGTTGGCAGATAGGAAGAGAATTTTTAATCGGTGAATAAGTACTGTGATGGGATTTACGCTTTTGTGGTGGACGACCATACTGATTCAGTAGACCAATTCAGGTTGTGACAATCCATTTACTATAGAAACTGCTAAAGAAAAGGTTAAACTATATTGGGAAGTATGTGGTGCACTAAGTTGGATATAATAAGTTGAACCCACACAGTGAGGGACAATTGATGCACTATTCATGACCTGTCAATAGATATACTATAC